>JAXDDW010000006.1:12807500-13002500 GCA_034670385.1 Hoplostethus mediterraneus
CCAGTGTGGCTGGAAGCCAGTCATCAGCCAACCTCTGCTGCAGGAGTGGAGAGGCCATGAAAGAGGTCTGCTTGGGAATCTCAGGTTGATTTAGGGGATTTTCCATCTTCTGCTTGTGTGCCACCGCGATACGATCTCAGTCACTGTGTGTACACCCTAAAAAGTAAAAGAATCCAAAAAGGTTTTAAGCAGTATGGTTCTATTAAAACCTTTTTTAGTCCTCAGATTATTACGAGAGCTCAGAGATGCTTATTAAAGATATCATATTCTAAAAGGAAGATTTTCTCCTTTATTTCTGAAGATTGTCAAGACTAAACAATTGGAGAAGAGCTGCAATCCTACATCCACAAAACTGGGACTGACTGGGATCTCAAATCTAGTGCCAACATAAAGTCAAATCTTAGATGACTGTGTTTTTAATTTCTGGTTTCTTATGCACTATGTAGAAACATGCCTGGAAGCTCTTTGAAAGAAAGTGTTCTACTGAAAAGGATTCAACATTGCACCTCTAAGGGTTTCCTACAGGTACAAGCCAAAGAACCCATGACGCTGCTTGTTGTTTAATAAAGGAGAGTGGACTCTCATCTTTGGTATGCTTTATTTATATAGTGGCAAAGTAGCAAGGGCAACATATTAGGGGAGACACAGGAGAGAAAGCTCAGGCAGGTTTCTATCCTAGGCTAGGCTACCCAAGGGCAGCCATGTGGCTCCAGGTGGGGCGGGGGGAAATACCACTAAGGGATGAAATTGATCAGGAGAATGGTTTATTATATGTCTGGTGCTTTATAAATGTGCAGTGGACACAATATTTCAACATTTGCTCTGGTGCACTTGTTGGCTAAGGCACATACCATGTATTTGTAACATCCTTGGTCCCAATCTGGCCTGGGACCTTTATGTCATCCTCTCTCTCTCTCTCTCTCTTTCTCTCTATCTCCTCAGTGCTCCTCTCCATCGTTCCTGTTTCTCTATTAACTATCAAGTCAAACCAAAAATTCCAAAAAGTGCTGTCCTTCTCATCCCTCCAACCCTTTTCTCTCTGTAGGAAAGTTGAATTAAGCTCTAACATTGATGGCAGTACTACTTCTTACATTTGTAATGCCAAGAAGCACCTCCAAAAAATATCCTCTTTTTTTCTGGACTCATAGTCAGCCTCTTTGACAGCTTCACAGCTAGCATAGCAATGGGTGTTAAGGTTTACTGCTATGGCACATCTTATTCTATTTTCTTATGAGTTGAAAGGGATATTAAATACCTTTAAGCTTCTTTTAAGCTAAGATTGTAAGCTTGTTCACATACACACAAAACTCTTTTGTTGAGCTCTAATAAGAAATGCACATACAATGTCCATACAAGGTGGTGTACACAGCATTTTATCAATCTAAGAATATATACATGTTCTCATGCACATGTTTTAGTGGTGAATCTGTGCCACGTTTAATAAACAAGGTCCCTGGACAACTACTGGCATGTGAATTTCCAGTCTCTGGCCTCAGAAGCCTTTGTTCAGGGTGCTGTATAGTCCAGAAACCATTTTAAACCAGCTCTGTATTGTCGCTGGTGCTGTATTCAGGAGCGCAGTACAGTTGAATCCTAACAAAGCGTGAGGTGTGTGTACATTTCCGAGCCAGCAAAGGGATAAGGACAGGAATGGACGGGGGGGAGGGGCTCAGCTCTACGTTGTTTCTGACTCCAGGCATGACTGAGCTGGGCTGCCGTGCCAGAGATGCAGATCTTGACTTTCCTTTTAATCAGTCAGAGCTCTTTGCTAGCACATTAAACAGCTTAATGAGCACTGTCTCATGGCAATATGGCTGAATGAATCCTTATTTATTGCTGGTAGAAAGGTTTACTGTACCACTGAGTCTCTGCTGCGCTGTCTGCTTGCTTGGAACCAGAATACCACAGCATAAACTACAGATGAGATAGAAATCTGCCATGGACTAATTGATTACTAGCATGTTCTTGTTCTGACTTTATCACCAGGCTTTGGTTGTGCTTCTTTGTCACTGAACAGGGAGCACTGTATCACATCCACATTGACTAACAGCTACTGCATCATCCCAATCTAAAATAGTTCTGACTAGTCTTCTATCTATCCCTTTTCAACTCGTCTCAGTCTCCTCAGATGCATCACATAGTTTAACCATGTGAAAACTCCTGACAGTTCAGTAGTTCAATGGGATGGATTTGCAGAACAGACATAGTTGTCTCCCCTGGAAGTCCAATTTCCCTCCTGACACTGGACAGCATGGAACAAGAGCAGAGGAATGGAGCTTTCAAATGCTCAACACTGACGGATCGCCCAAACAAAACCAGTCACTGAAATTAATAATAAACCCAAACATCCCTGTTTACTGTAGCTTGTTGCTATGACAGCAGGTTGCCCAGGGAGACCGCAGGCTTTATCGGCTGTTGTTTAGGCAATCTATCACCACAGCAATGGCTGTTTGTGTTTGTGTTACTATGCACTTTTAACATGGAAGTTAAATGGGAAGATGGCCAGTTAAACAACTGTAGTCCTCTCAGAGTATGAATGTGATTGATGACACTGATCTGGCTCATGACAACGATTAGAACAACTATAAATTATGTGCATCTTCTACACTATGTAAGATATGAAGGCACATATACAGACACATATACAGCCTTGTATATGAGCCTGTTTGTGTACAAGTGGAGTTGCTCAAGGGACAATAAGGAGTGAGACACACTGGGAGACAAGGTCCAAACAGTGAAAGTTTTCATACTGTTTACCCATCTGTATGCTGTGTCTTTAAATATGCCATGTTGAAGTCATCACACATGACTTTGTGTACACTATTGTCTGGTCTCCTTTCAAGGTCTCAATCTATCTCCAGAGGCTGTACAAGAGGCCCGTTGGTAAAGCAAACCCAACCATAGCACATTTATCATGGTTCCTGCAAGCACAAATCAGTGTCAACCACAGCATTTTTCTGGGTTTTACATGCTATACTGTGACAAGCATTATCCCATACTTACGTTTTTCCCCCCCTTCACATTTCAGGAAGAAATCCGCTCGCACCATGACATATGATGAGTTCAAGGCAGCCCTTGGAGAGTTGGCCAGGAAGAAATATAAAGAGAAGACGGTAGAGGAGGCTGAGGCAGAGGTCTTTAAGCTGATTGAGGGGAAGGCACCCATCATATCAGGAGTCACGGTAAGACTCAGTTTAATAAGACATTATTCAAGTGAGTATTTGTGACTTTGTTAGAAATCAGTAAGTTATAATGGATCTATTTGACCAACAATTGTAGAATGAACTCAAATGTGTTGCAAACCTCCTCACAGAGAGCCGTGGCTTCTCCGACAGTGACCCGACTTACGGACACCACCAAGTTCACGGGGTCACACAAGGAGCGATTTGACGTTAGCGGCCGTGGGAAGGGTAAGGCAGGACGAGTGGACACGGTGGACACATCTGGATACGTCTCAGGATACAAACACGCAGGGTCATATGAGAAAAAAGTCACCAAACCCCCCGTCGCCAAACCAATGTGAGAGCGAAGATGAGGAAATAAACAGTTCGATCAAGTACTAGGATAATTTTCTATTAAAAAAAAAGTACTCAAATGAAAGCACAAAAGAATAGGATTTCATATATTTTCCCACCCATCTATTTTGCGTGTGTGAGAGAGAGATGTTTTGAGTTCCTCTCTTTGTGAAAGTGTGAGAACTGGAAAACCGTTTACATCTATTTTTACAAAGTCATCACCAGCTGGTACATTCCTGTCTGATAGCAAGTTACTGCCAAACACTGAAGAGAACAAACAAGTGAAACTGTCATACTATGAGTATTGAAGCTTTGCTGTTATGATAGGGCCTTATATTTATTAAGCACAATAAAGAAATGCCAAGAAAAACAAAAAAAGTGGGACAACAGTTCAATTAATTAACAACATTGCACTTTTATCATGGAAATTGTTCTATTCCCATATTCAGGTGAAGAAATGCATGGATTTATTTTGCTGGTTTTAATGTTAATTGGTACAAATTCTTGACATAGATATAATCAACATTTATTTCTTCTTAAGACCAGGATTGATAATTCCATCTTCAACGTTAAGTCTGTCTGCCTCTCCCATTGGTCCGTGAATTATGTTGTTGTGTCTTAATCAAATCTGTTCATTTTCCTAATTTTATACGTTTGTCATTTGAAAACCATGAATAGGATATTCAGGATTTGTATCATTAGATCAGCTTAGAAAGACATTAGTAAATTCTGTCAGATTGAACATTGGTTACATCTGTTTTAACGTCCCTCTTTGTAGAATGTTAAATTCTATAAAAACCTGATGTCCTCCTGTACCAATTTTTGAAATGGGCCTGTTTATGAAAACATTTCAAATTTTAATTTTCATAAAGATCCATCTACTTGATTCTTACACTGATTAAGATCTTGTTTAAACATACAGTACTGTGCAAAAGTCTTAGGCACATGTAAAATAAATTCTGTAATTCCATGGAGCTAAGATGGTTTAAAAGTTTCCAAATATAAAACAAAAATACTATAAAGAGCAGTAATGTAAAACAAACCAAATTCATATTAAAAATCTAGGGTGCCTCAGACTTGCACAGTACTGTATACACAAACCTTTTTGATAACATGCATTTTGTGAGAGCACTAAATTGATGAATTCAGCTGAAGGAGGAAGCCCTACAGTAGATGATGTTCAGCTCAGTTGTTTGATTGTATTTTTAACATTTTACTCGTTATTTCCTCATCAGATTTATATAGTTCTAATATATTTGTGGTAAGATTGTGTATATTTCTAAAATTTATAGCCGCATGGCTTAATTTATGACACTGGCTTCATGTTTTTTCTGTAATTGCTGTTCTTTGTGCATGCTATGTATACTGCATTCGATTCAGAAGCCTATAGACAATAGTAGGAATCAACCTAACATTTGTCATGTCTTATTTAAACTGCTGTGCCTGTTGTGAGGACAGACTACTGGATGGACTAAATTATCTTCACTTCCTGAAAATATTAAGTCAAGACATTGTGGGTTCATGAAAGTTAGCTTTTCAGGTATGTAAAGGACAACAGTAAACACTGAACATTACTATACAAAACCATATAGTGTTGAATCATGTAAAAAGAAATTAGTCCAAGAATTTCCAGTTGCTTGAAATCAATGCATATCAACTTGTACATCATCACCAAAGTCAGCTATTATCCAGTGCTATTTTATTTGTAAGGTTTAGGGTACCTTTTATTTGTGGGAACCCAAACACAAATTCAACTGAATACAAAAACAGGGTAGGAAGGGAACAAGACAAGACATGTGCTTTGGTAGGACATTTTTCCAAAATAGTGGACCTACCTGTAGCTTCAGCTGATGAATCATGCATCAAGTGGAAAACTAGCAGCCACCAGTGTATTAGTTTTAGTCTGCTTTAGTATCTCTAGTATGAGCTGTCTTGTGTGCTTAATGCCAAATACTGTGCACCTTTAATGTGGAGGAATATTGTCTTATTTTTTTCAAATAACGTTTAATGTACTATTGTGCCCTGGTGCATGCAGTGTTTTTGTTCTTGTTCTTTAGACCTTTTAATGTGTGTTCATGATTTATTGACAATAAAAAAACACCCCTGAGCCTCTGCTGGGTAGGTTGAGGGGTGTCAATCAAAACCTTGTTATTACAACTTTTTATATTCTTATGGACTGTCAAACACTAACATCCACCAGTGACCTGCAATATTCACAAAGAATTATTTTTATTTATTTTATTTAAAAAAGTCACATGCACATCCGGTCTATTGAACATCCACATCCTAAACTTATTTGCTCTGTTCTTGTAATAACGTGGAGTGTTTGTGTACCTCCCTAACCCTAAGGCAGAGGTATAAAGCCATGGTGCAGCTGGAATCTATACTCATTTACTCCATTGGTAGCGTATGAGGCAGCTGGAAGCACAACTGACCTCAAAAAAAAAAAAAAAAAAACGGCCTGGAGAGAGAAGCTCTTGCCACTGATCCGGGAAATGCATTCTGGCCTTCTCGTTAACATGTCCTCCCCAAAAAACATTTTTTAACATAACAGTCCTGTCACACACACATAAACAAAATTGCTCAAATGAATTGCCCTTCCCCCACTACTGTTTACATCACTAAGCAAAACAGAGCACATACATATTTTTAAAATAAATACTGCATTTGTCAACATGCCTAGAAACTTAAACACGGAAATGTACACTTACTTACAGACTTGTAAGTAAGTAGAATCATGATATCAACAAAAATTAACAGGGTCGATAATGTAAAATGCAAAATGAATGGAAATAAGTTTGGAATTGCTGGAGCTCATACAGTTATTACATTGCTGGCTGTGCTAGTTTGTCATGCCGATGTGTAGCTCCTCCCCCAAATCCTCATTAATGTCCCCCACTTGCTTTCAGTTCACCTAGCAAACGCTCGTTGGTAGCCACCAGGGACCTGCAGCATACACACAAGTCAAATCAGAGTGAGTTTGTCTTTTCAAAGAAACACAGATGGCTAAAGAAGCAGGACTGACATCAATATAACATTAGATATAATTATCAATCATATGGATTTTTGTTGGTGTGCAGATGTGAGCGTTAAATAAAAGAGCCAAAGCTGTGAGGGCATCATCATCATCTCACCACTGCTTCCATATGGTAGCATCCCCTTACCTGTGGCTTTCTTGCAGCATACTCGCCAATTCTTTCACTTTCTCAGCCTCCTGCACTTTCTCCCTCAGCCCCTCGATCTCCTTCCTCAGCTCCTCCACTTCCGTCTGTGCCTCTGGACATGCAGGCAGAAAGATGCATAGCGGAGGGGGAAAAACAAAAACAGCTGGATGTTTACTCATATTTCCCATTTGGCATTTTAGTTTAAAGTTCTTTTCACTCACTCTTAATCTGTGTAATGGGTGAACTTTTCATCATAGACTTGAGATACTGTTGTTCTAATTTGATCAGCTGTTTCTGTAGAGCGACGTTCTCCTCCAAGACGATCCTCAACTGTTCATTCAATTTGCCCTGCATAGATGTAAACACAAAGGAAGAGGTTATTGACATCAAACTGATCAAGGCTTTGTAAAGATGAATTATGTATTTCCTGAACATTGTTGCTACTGCAATTCCCCTCACAACCGCATTGTGAGCCTCCTCCAGTTGAGTTGAGAGATTCTGAACTTCTATTTTATGCTCTTCCTCTCGCACAGCGGCTTGATGGTTCAGTGCATCAACTTCCCCGGTCAAGGTCCTGACCTCAGCTTCTCGACTGGAGATGTCATTTTCCATCATAGAGAGGATCTGGACTGCCTGCGCTGGAAACACAAGGGGTATAATGTCATGTGACTGAACTAGGCTCACGTAGCCAGACGCCGCAGACCCAAACCGGGCTCCCACTTACACAGGAAGTTGTTGTTATGATGTAGCGATCTCTCTCCTGTCCAGTGTTTGTCCACAAGGTTGAGGAGCATCTCCAGTGGTTTTCTATAACTACCCTGGGAGGGACATTTAGAGATAAGGTGACATAATGAAACAACCTCACAGACAGACAAATATCAAATGAGTGAATGGATGGATGAAATGATTCACGATTCAATAAGTTAATAGTAGATTTTATTTCCTACCCTTTTTTTCTGTTCAGCCTTTTGTGGTAGGCTGGAGATCCCAGCTGTCTTGTTGAAGCTCAGGTAGGAGAGTCTTGGAGGATGCAAGACGGGGTTGGAGGGGTCAGAGAGGTTCAAACCAGGACTTCTTGGACTGGGAGGACGAATATTCACTAATGGAGAACTTTGACGGTGCTCTTGATCTGACAAAACGTTTAAGACACAGAGACAGTCATGTGAAGAATATATATATCTTAAATAAGGGATTCTGTATGGTATAACCTGTAGAGTTCTCACCAGGATTTGGGGTAAAATGGCCCTTGGCTGCATGTCTGGTATGTTTGGGGAGGTCCTTCTGCTTTTGTCTTCCAGTGTGTTTCTCTACGTAGGGGCCAAAGGACACCCTTGGTCTTTCAGCCACTGTTAATGAGGCAGAACTGTTTTTCTGACATGACGCTTTCATTTGTGGCACTTTGGACTGGGCATCATCTGGTTAATAATGAATGATACAATAAAATAATAATATAGATTTCCCGTCAATAGATATGCTAGTTCATAAACCAAAATAAACAAGCACTGACCTCTGTCTCCATCTTGTGGTGGGTCAGAAACAACTGAAAAGAATGGGACCCTGATATTTTAAGTCTGATATTGGGGTACAAAAAAGCAAGGACCTTTATTTATCCCTTTCAATAAAAACAAGGCAGCAGTAAATATTTTGTCCCACATGAATGATGCAGTGACCTTTTGGGTTAATCATTAAATTATACAAATGTGAGAAAGGTCAAAGTTTCAAGTCTGTTTCGTAGGGCCTTTTGCATTGTCTGTTAGTCTTTTCTTTATGGCATTTATGATATTTATGGCACCTCATATTAGTCGATTGTACAAATGATGCAATCACCCCTTGGGTCAATCAGTAAATGAAAAAGCCTGGGGAGGTTTTTCAAGAAACTCAAAATGGTGTAAACTTCAAAATGGCGAACATAGATCGCCCTGAGGCAAATTTGTAGCTGGATATGTGCACCAAATTGTATGTCATTGGAACATTTTGACCTTTCATTGTAGCACCTCCCTTGGGTCAATCAGTGTCATTTTGAAAAAGGCAGAATGCAATGACCCCCCCCAAAAAAATAATGAACAGACCTTCCTATAATTGTGTGATCATGGAATTACTTCATGAAAACAGGGTTGCATCCCAGAGAAACAGGAAAGTCATGAAATCCTGCAGAAAATCATCAAGAATTCTTTGCAGTTGCCTTTCTTTCCCTCTGGGTGTCACTGAAAGACAGCTGAGATCTTATCGAGCGGTCACTCAGTCAGACCTGAGGAACACTCTACTCTACTAACGTTCTACTTTTCAATTTTAAAGGCTGCATTCTTGTCGTTGCTTTATTTATTTATTTATTATTATTATTGTTATTATTATTATTAGGCAACAAGGCAGTCATGTTGGTTATATTTATATACATTTCTTTTGATTAATTTATTAATCAATCAAAAGAAATCTTAAGATGACTGAAAATGTTTTGTCTGCATTTCATGAAAATTTGTATTTCATCCTGTTTGTGTGTCAGAAAATCTCTTTCTAAATGCCGAGTTTCGACAGATGACTTGACAAACTAAAATTCTCATCGCACTACAAAGCCTCACTCCTGTGATATCACTGTCTCCTACTTCTAGAGCACCAACAAGAACTCATGTCTCTATATCACCAATCCACGCTCAGTATATTGGGCTGCTAAAACATTGCAAACTTACCATGTTTTGTCTTGGTATACCTGAGGATGGATTTAGAAGTTTCCTACAAAGAGCAGATTTAAACGATAATGTACTACATTTCACAACTGGGAATACAATCTTTGAAACCTAAAATAACAAACAAATCACCTGCTTTGGAGAGGAACTCCCTGGAATTGATTCTTCCTCTCCTGGTTCTGGGACAGAAGACAGTTGCAGATGAATTGCTATTTGAACACAAAATAGAACCCAGTAGACCTGTGAGGCATTTTGTTTTTGATTGAAAAAGTAGCATTTGGACTTTGAAATCTGACCTTGCTGTGGATGAATAAACTGTGACTCTGTGTCCTTGTGGAATGAGCCAGAGAGGGACTGAGGTTCACTTTGGCCTCCATTACTCTTGGCAACGAAGTTTAAGACAATATCATCAGTGTTATCCAGGTGACAGAGCTTCTTGGTTAAAAGTTCAACTGAGGCCAATCTCTGATCACTGCTTCTGCAAACCACAAGAAAGACAGCAAATACATGACTCAAGCAGACAGCTGCAAGTAATAACCTGCATGTGGGGAAATGTGTTTTTCTGTTTGGAGTTTCTGTCACCCAGGTTTCCAACACTATTGCCATTTTAAATCTCTACGCTGCTCCTTTTGTGGTTGCTTTTGTCAACATAAAGTGCAGAGGTGTGGTTCCCATCATTTGATTCAAAATTTGAATCAATGGTCCAATGGTTTTCCCTATGGTCCAGATCTATGGGGGAAACCTAAATAATCCAGTAATAGTAGAGCTGAAACATATAAACCCATTCGAGTTATGCATGTGACAATTAATGTACCTCTGGTCTGTTGGCTGGTTCAGAAAGGGGTTCTTCTGCTGAGGTACAAGTGCAGAGGAGAACTGCATTATGGCAACTTTCCGCTCGGTGTCTCTAACTGGACAGTTATCTAGAAAGCAATAGAAGAGATTTAATAATGCTGAGAATTGACCTGAGATGTGACGAGATCAGTAAAACCTCAATCAGATTTAAAAATACTTAAAAAGTGGCTACAGCTTACCAAGCTTGCGTAGGTTGGACATAGCATGCACCAGATGAAGGCGGTAGTGTGGATAGGTTTTAGTCAGAGGGTTGAGCCTGAGGTCCAGCTCTCTCAAGGCTGGCAGCTCGCAGAGCACTTTGACCTCTTCCATGGAGGGTATGCAATTATAGTACAGGTTCAGCCTCTCCAGCTTTTTCAGGTGTTGCACCCCCTTAGGAGGACCAAATAAGGTTTCAGCAATAGCCAACTCTTTACTTAGACATCATTAGATTCGTTCACTGTACAATTAAGAGTGGTGGCACTTACCTCGACAGAGACGAGAGCATTATAGGAGAGATCAAGGGACTTCAAACGTACAAAGTTCCTCAGTGAGTTTCCAAGATGTCTAATTTTCTCCTCATACGTCCCCGGAAGGCTTAGTGATCTGACATCTCCTGTTAAAGGCATAACATTAGGTCGAAAGGAAAGCACATTGTAGTATTTTGAGTCTGGTATTTTGGTTTGAAGCAGGTGGTAGCATTGAAGCTTGTTAGGTTAGCTAATCTTAGCTTAGCTACATATGGAGGAGTCTTAGGTACTGGGCCCATCATTCCTTTCCGTTTGGGTTTGTAAGTACAATAACAGCTATAATAGTTTGGAACAACATTGAACCTCGATATTTGCGCTTGCTATTTTGTTAATTTTTACATCTTAGCGTAACTTCCTGGGAACAGCATTACCAAGATAGGGATGTTTTAGTTGCAATCTCTCCCGTATCCATTGCTCTGTTATTGTTGTCAAGCACTCCGCCGCCATACTTTTCGAACTCGTGCTGCCTTCCGGTGCTGTCGGAAATAATGTAACGTTTATACGATACAAAAAAACTAAAAAAACTTTATGCACATCCATATATGCTGGAAACGTTATTCTTATTGTGTGTCTATCATGAAAATGTAAAAAAGATCATTACATATCTCTGGTCTCTAACCCCTAGTCCCTTTTTCTGAATTGCCGGCCTGCTGTATACTTGTTGTATTCTTGTTCCAATAAAAATAATAATAATAATAAGAAGAAGAAGAAGAACAATAGCAATTATAAACAAAACAGCATTTCGAACTTCTGTTGGCGAAAGTAGGAGCCTATACTGAATACTTGAAGGCAGCATTTGGAGCGTGCGCACTGTCCGTATCCGGATTCTTTATCACGTGTCAAAACAAACACATGAAGCGGTGGAGGTTGCGCGAAGTTTGATGCAGCCCCCTGTGTTCGTTTACTAACTAGCCAAAATATTCAGAGAAATAGTTGAATTTTTAGCAGCCTCTTTTAGCTGTTTACTGCTACTGACGTTAGCTGAATTTTTTCATGAATTTAATTGTGTGGTCTGTTACTCGTCTTCAAGATCAATGGCCTCCTGTTTAACAGAATGGGTAACAGCATGTTCCAACATCATTTTGTCTGCCACAGCGCTGTACTCATCCTATCAACTCTTCAAGGTAGGCCTTGACGACTGAAGGGCAGATCCTTTAGTGCTCCGTTTGTTTAACCCTGATAATGCTTCCCTTATAATGATTTGAAGTTTTTTGTTCTGGATGTGTTATTTATGATAAATATGGCGATTATGATCATCAAGCCTATAGCTGACTTGTTGTTTAGGGCATGGAAGTTGGGCGTAACTAGCTTTTTCACAGAGATGTAGGTAAACATTGAATCCAGCCACTAGCACATTTGACAGCCCAGCTTGTGGTTTTGGCTTCTGTATTTATTACCTCACCTCTCTCTCTCTCTCTCTGTCTCTCTCCAGGATCACAGGGCTCCTTCATTAGGTCTGTTCCTGCTTGGGCTCTCTGCTGGACTTTGCCTTCTGTGCCCCTCCAGCCCATACCTGACCTCCCTTCAAAATGAGATGGAATGGGCCAGCGAGGTTCTGGCCCCGGCCCTAGTCTCCTTTGGCTTCCTGTGGCTCAGTGAAGACCATAACACAGCCCATATTCTCTTGTGTGGCTCCTGCCTCCTCCTCGGACTTTGTGATTGGCTGTCAGCGGATGCACTTATTCTGATGACTCGCTGTTTGGCCCTATCATCCCTGTGCTGCTGCCTGACGGTGTGCCTGTTTGCTGGTAATGCTTTGGGTGCCCTTGGCAGTGTGGCCCTCAGCCTCCCCTTGCTTGTGTCTCCCAGGATTGGTGCCATGGCTCTTGCCCCACTCATCTCTTCAGCTGCCACTGAAGGACTTACCAAGTGTCTTTTGAAAGGGTCCATGTCTGTAGGCTGTTGGGCCTCCATGCAGGCCCTTAACAAGTTTCTGTTGGAAGTGAGGGTATGGGACTGACTGACGAATGCACACTTATAACACTGTAAAAAAAACAACTACTGGTGATGTACCTTGCATTCTAGGGTCCATTTTGTTGTTTGGTGGTGTATTTGTCTTATTCCCGTGGATAACTGGGCATTGAGATATTTCCAACACAGCTACAATGGAGTTTAAAAGAACACATTTCAACAATCTGAAACATCAACAGTAAACATCAGGTTTTGGTGTCAGTCACTCAAAATCAAAGAGAAAGTGCTTCTTTCTAGACTCACCATTTTGCACTGCTGAGAAAGAGATACCAATTTATCTACCGAAACCTACCCTCAATAGTCCAGAATGCAAGACGTGTTGTGTTTTGAGTCAGTGGTGCAATGCTCACTTTTTCTCGACTGGAAACTCTTGCTCTCTTGCTGTTACTATGATATTGTTATTGCTGAAAGGCATTCTGGGAAATGTAGGAAATCACTAACTGCAGTAGAAGTAGACGAGGCAGGTTGAGGGAAAGTGGATACAACAAAAACATAAATTACTGCACTTAAAAACTCCTGGAATGCACTGAACATCACAGACTGATATAACCATGTAAGAGTATCTGAGGGTGGCGTTTTCCTTTTAATAAACCCTTAATGTGTTTAGATCTACAGTATGTTAACTTATGTATGCACTGCGTCTAGAGCTACTGACTGACTGAGTGGACAAACTTGATTCAAAAGCATTTCACGACATTTGTGATGCAGATTTAACCTCTATGTTGATAATTAGAGGTCACATGCACCAGAGGATCAGATGCAAACACATTGATTCCTATAATGTATATATAACGTATTGAATTGCTGATCTAACTTTAAATAAATCCATCAGAAACAATTTGCAGCAGTAGCATCGCCACAACCTGACTACAGGAAAACGCTGTGCAGCAGTAACCCTTCTAAGCATGATGGAAGTGCCTTGGTGATATTTGTTAAGCTCTTCTATCTGACTGTGGTGATGTTGGCATGCAGCCAGTGCACATTACCAAGGGTGTCAAGTAGTAGCCTGTACTCACTTACTAGGACACATCTCTCTGTTCACAGTATGTGAATGCGCTCTGGGTTTCAGCCGGTCACCACGGAGTCTGCAGCCTCAGCAGTATCACTATTTACATATCCGCAGTAGCCCAGGCTCTTACCTCATCATGTCTATTGATGCTTATCGGTGTACTTTTTCATTGATCACTCCTTGCTTTGTAGTGGTTAAATGACCACAAACGTTTAATTTTCACATCACTAAAATGAGGTGTTTTTCATTTTGTTTGGGACATGTATGTGTATATTTCCATTTGTCCTTGTAAGATGGTGAAATTCTTCATAGAGATTCTGACTGGACATTGCAGACTTTTGAGTCCCAGGTTTCCAGAGCACTACAGCACTTCTACTGCAATATACAAGCATCCATGGCCCTATGCCCATGTCTGGGACAGTGTCTTAATCAAACCTCAGGGCACAATTGACTAAGTACGTTCTATACTATATCATCTGTGTTGTTACATACATTTGTGTGCTATTGTTCATTATTTTTGTTATCACTACTGCCTTTGCTTGGAATGTTTTGAAAAAGGCACATTTTACTGTCCTTGTATTGCTTTTTCTTCACAAAAACTAAACCCTCACAGAACCTGAATAAATGATTGTCATATTTATCAGACAAATCAGTCCAATTATGTAACTTCACATTGCATTGCAAAACATCCTGGCTCATATCCAACTGTCTTATTGTTGTGCCAGTCGTCAGATTAAGGTGCAAATCCATAAACGCTGGTTCCTGATCCCTTCGGTGTGAGTTCCCATCAGATACGGAGCCTGGTTCATCTCCTCTAGCTCTGGCTCATGCTGCTGGTGTCGATGTGAACCTCCTAACCAATCAATCTCCATATCTACCGCTTCGCCACTGCAGAGGATCGGGAAGGTGCACTGAGCATGCCCACTGCAGATGTAGCCTGTGGATGAAGCAAAGTGGGGAGGAGGAGGAAAAGGAAGAGAAAGGGGAGGAGAGAGACAGGCGGCGAGGGAGTTACACAGGAGCTGCACAGCGCCGGGATGCTGCTGCAGCTCTGAGAACAAGGGCTGCATGGGAGGATTTGTCATTGACAACACAGATGGAGTGTGAAAGGGGAATAGAAATTGCTGAAATGTCAGATTATCATCACCTGCGAGAGGAAGATATGTGATGGATAAGGAGATGAAGCTCTGTGTATGATGGAGAGGAGTGATGGTTAAACTAGGGAATAAAAAAAGACCTCAATGGAAAAGCCCTCGTGTAACCTGTCATATTGAATGGTGAGTTTCTTGTCATTTGTTTGATATTCATTCACATTTTGGCAGCGTAACAATAGAAGGATGACAAGGATGAAAAATAGCAATTGCATTGTTCCCCCTCTCTCTCTCTCTCTCTCTCTGCTTTTCTGCAGCGCGAGTGGAGATGTGAGACAGTGACACGCTCTCTTTGTGCTTATTCAGCTGGGCTGTCATTTGCAGTGACTTGACAGTGACAGGGTTTTGGGGAGATGTATGCCTTCTACTCCCTTTTAGTCTACATCTTCTACACTGTCTTTAAGAAGGAGGAGGAGGAGGAGGAGGAAGCCTTGGAGGGGGCGTATGGAGCTGCCTCAGAGGTAAGTCTAGCCACATCATGTCCAGCCTCGGGGTGGGGCGGGGGGGGGGGGGGTCCACTGTCAGGAATAGGTTTTTGCAACCAAAAATGCACCACCAATCCCTTGACAGTCGAAGAAAAAGCCTACAACGTCCCTCATCGAAGCTCTATGACCGGGTGTGTGATTGCCATGTGGTTGTATGCGTGTCTGTGTTGCATGTGATATGTACATATTTTGTTGATGTATTATTGTCTCACCTTCATGTCTGTTGCTGTGCTCAGCAGCCAGGACATGTTACCATGGAAACAGGGAGCAGGAGGAGAAATGGCCACACCCCCAAGATGGGAAAAAAGCCTTGTGCTAGGCGTAGTGATTCCAGTGAGTGCTCAAATTGCTCTGTCTAATATTTATAGTACAATATAATAGCTGGAGTGTCAAAAATCACAATGTGGATTATTTCCGGTAATTCATCAATAACTGTACAGATTCCTTCACTCTTTTTTTTTGTATGCAATTCACTGTCACCCAGGCAGTAGCAGTGACAGTGATGACCTGTCTGTGAGTGATGAAGAGGAGGAAGATGGCCCAGACATCCCAGCATGCACCCCTCTGGCTGCCTTTCTGTCTTTCAAGCAGGAGGCTGAGAAGAGGAGGGCCTCCCAAGTACAAATGGAGACAACAGGAAAGGTAGCAAAACTGTGTCATCAACGTGACTGATTTAGCGATACCTGCAGAAATGAGCAGTTCCCCAGATACTGCCTCCCAGATACTGAAATTGGTATCCCCAGATACTGCCTCAGCTTTGAATGTGTGCATGTGCATTTTTGTTGCAGTTGACAGACTCTCCCTTGGTGGCGGTGATGTCCCACTTGCTGAGTTTTCTGGAGCAGTACTCCCATTTCCAGCAACTGCAGCAGCAAGCCGACCAGTATCGAATCCAGCTGAAGAGGCACCGCGTCCAGCACCGCCGCCAGATGAAGGCCCTGCGAACCTCCTACCGCCAGCGCCTCAGGGACAAGAGCAGCGTCATCAGCAGCCTGGAGGAGGCCATCGGCCAGCAACAGACCCCCAGCCCACTGAGCGAGGGTGAGGGAGAGAGAGGAGGGGACGTGGAGGGGAGGGAGGGGGAAGAGAGAGAGGACAGAGGGGCTGGGGGGAGGGGAACACTGAGGTGTGAGAGGGGGTAGGTTTACATTTGCAGGCGGTGGGATGATGGAGGATGATGAAGACAAACAGAGGGGAGAGGTAGAGGGCGTCGGGGTATTGTATTAACAGGGCAGGAAAGAGAGAGATGTAACATGGAAGTAGAGAGACGGGGTGGAAAGCAGGTGTGAAAATAGCAGCAGATAATGGCACAGAGAGTAATTATAGGTAGATTTATGAGGTGAGATCATTGGAGGGATGGAGGCAGATGGATTAGGGGTACAGGGCAAAAATGAAGCTACTCTTATATGAGCTATATCCAGAGCTTGTATTATGCGTTATAGAGGTTACATAAGATAAGCACTAAGTTGCTGTAGAAATCCAAGAATGTTCCACTACTATATAAATATAAACAACAGGCTCTGAGAAGGAGCGGTGATTCACTGGGAGCAGAGGGAGTGATGTGTTATTTTTATTATTTCATAGACGTGACCAGTTCCGCAGACTATCTGTTACATAACATATTTAAATGTGCTTTCACCGTTGGCCAATCAGAGTTTGGCAATGAGATTTTGTCAACATTGCACATCCAGCGTATCCTTTTAAAGGAGAAAAAAGCAATCAGCAGAAGAGCAGGTTGATTCGATTTATGAGCTTGTTGGTGTAAATCAAGTAGAGATGACGTTCAGGCCAGACTAAGGATGTCCAACTGTGACTGACCTCAGAGCTTTAGATGTTGGTATCTGCTGTGTGTCAGATTTGACAACATGGTTCTTTGAGCTTGGAACAGAAGGGCAGGCCTACCAACGCCTCTCTACTACGTCATTTGTTGTGTGTGTGTGTGTGCGGAGTGGAGGATAGGATAAAGAGACATGGTTATGTGGCAAAAGTCTCTGGCACTTGGCTACTGACTCTTTGGGCCATAAATTAAACATCCCTGAGAGTGCAGCTTTCTTCCCCCCCCCCGCTGATGCACTTACAAGGTCTGGCACATGCTAGCCTCCACGTGTACTCGTGTTGGACTATAAATAGCCTGGGAACCACGTCCCAGTGTAATGAGGTAAAGACTGTTTGTTTGTTTGTTTACTGTGATGTGCAGGTCTGATTGTCGGAGCGCTGCTCTGCCTCTTTGATGTGCTGTGTAGAGCCAGAGGAGTATTCCCTGACACGAGCACCACTTGGTTGTATTGTATCTTCATTCAGTATTTGATGTGTTAGAGTGAATGGCCATTGCTCAAGAGGTGTTGTGCTTGTTATTCTTGTATTAATCTACATCAGTGCTGCTTTTTAAGTGGAGGAAACACATTTTCTTGCACTATTTTAAGCCGCTGTTTTAAAATTCACGAGGCTATCCCAGTTCCTCTCATATCCCCCGTCACGTTCCTTGAGATCACGTTTAGATCTCTTTCCCCTCCCTGGTATCAACAGCCTCCACCTCCTCCTGCACCCCTGTGACACAGCAAACCTGACATGGCTTGTTGATGTATTTAGCATTAAGCCCTCCAATGTGACAGAGCCTGATAAATCATTGAGAGGGGGAGAAACAGATTAAAATGGCGTTGGGCATGCTGCTCGGGTTTCCCTTTCCTCCTCTTTAGCTGGTGATTTCTTCTTGTAAATGTGAATCATGGTCCTCCGCTTCGTCCAATAGAAAGGTAGAGGCTGCACGTGAGATGTTGGAGTAATCCCATACTAACATGAAGAGGTCTTTACGGCTGCTCTGGGGACTTGAGAAATGGGAACACAGCAACAATGTTGTTAACTTCACGGCCATTCACTGTAACTACATGGTGTGTGAAAGAGCTTTAAGTGCATACTGAATATCCTCCATTAATATTTACTTATACAAGCGTCCAAACATACTGCGGTATTCAGTTTTGACTGAAGAGACCTACATATAGAAAAGAGGTCAAAGGATGTTCAAAGGAAATAGGCTGACACTATTTCTGAGTGGCCTCGTATGAAAACGAGTCCAGAGATGACAATGAAATATGCTTAAGGTGATTATGATGACTCTGCTGCTGCTGATGAAGATGCAGAGGGTGATGATACTGCTGCTTTTTTTTTTTTTTATATGTCCCCTAGGTGAGTGTAGTGGTGATGCAGGGACACAAGCTGGGGTTCACAGGCTGGTGGAGTCTCTGTGCGGCCTGCAGGGTGAGAAGAGCAAGCTGAGAGGAGAGCTCCGCCTGCTGCACTCTCAGCTAGAGGAGAAGGAGCAAGACCGCCACTCGCGCATACAGGCCTTCCAGCTGCAGGTACAGCGCTGCATGCAAAGAGTGTCAAACACAGAGGTCCACAAAATATAGCTGTTTTATCAGAAAATGTCTTAAGATGACTCGTATCTTTAATAGTTCATAATATGACTTATTTTCATGCCAGCACTTTTTTTTTTTTTTTTTTTAAGAGAAGGTGTAAATCTTTTCAAAGGGTGGATATCTCGGAGCAAAACTCTTCATGCAAGGAAATGTAAAACACAATTGCACTACTTAACTTCACTACTTCACTTCATCACTGCACTAAACCTCCAGGAATTGGGCCTAAAACAGCCCTACAATGTGCTACAAAGCTCCAATCTGTTTGTTGTTTCCCAACATACGTGTATATGTAATAATTCTTAAAGAGTAGTACTTCCATACCCATTACAAATGTAAATGCAATACAAATGTAAACAAAGGATGGATAGATAATGATGGAATTAAATTGTCAGTTGAGCATCTCTATTTTCTCAAATCATCTATTTTTTTCATTGTATGCTTTGAAATGGAGTTTAAAACCTGTTTCATTACGCTTTTAAACCATTTCTTTCACAGATTGATGAGCTCAAGAGTTGCATTGAGGAGCGCGAGGAGGAGCTGTCCAGACTGAGAACTGCCTCTGTAAGCACCGCACACTATTGGTTTCATTCATCATCGTTGCGCTTTGGATGTGGAAAAATATTTTTCACTTTTCAAGTCATCGGCAAAGCTGCCACATGCATTTCCACACCCACATCCTCCCACTAAATGAAATACTGCACCGTGAAAACGCCAGCGGAGGATTAACGCAGGATTCTTCTGCTATATTTCTTCAGGGGGCCACGGACTCAGAGAAACGGGTGCTGTGTCTGTCAGCAGAGAATGAGAGTCTCAAACAGAGCCTGAGCACCACCCAGGGCCTCCTGCAGCAGCTGTCAGCCATCCCCTCCCAGTCCAGCACCATGCTCATCAAGGTGGGTCACGCCAGCACCACTGAAAACTCATTTTTCGGAGAGATGATGGATCTACTACACCACACACCACAGACTGTAAATACAAACACGAGCATATTATTGTCATTTCTATTGTTTTGTAACCTCCGACAGGAGAACGAGAACCTCCGGAGCAGAGTGCAGCAGCTGGAGATGTCCCTACAGCAACGTGCCGATCAGCTGTTGCAACTAGAGAGACAGAGTGAGCAAAGCGAGTGGAGGAGAGGAGAGGAGCTGAGGAAACGAGAGGAAAGAGTGAGGGAGCTGCAGCTGGAGTTGGATAGAGAGAGAGGCAGGGAGCCAGTGGTGAAGGTAATCATTTTCTCCAAGGGCTTTTGTGATGGGTTTGAATAGTGATGCAACTTTTGAGCTTTCAGTGTGATCATGTAACAGCTGTTTGTGGCAATTCAGATTCAGTACGAATTGTTAACTGGGTTGAAATCACTGTTGATCATTGGAAGTGGAAATAAAGTCATGGCTTTTAGAATAGATGACCCTAATAAGATGTTTCTCCTCCCCCAGTATGTCACTCAGACTGTGGAGGTGGAATCGCCTGCCGCACTAAAGCAACTGTCTAAGGCCAGACAGAGGAATGAGCTTCTGTCTGAAAAGCTGTCGAGTCAGAACGATCGCTGCAAACATTTGGAGGAACAAATCAGGAAGTCAGATGAATACAGCTGTAATCTGCAGCACAAGGTATCAAGACAGGAATGCTGTGTCACGTTATTTGTGTCTATCGATTAGGGAGTGGATGTACACACACCCGTACACAGGCAGATAAAAGAGATGGGGCAGACCGTCACGATTGCCTACAACAAACAGCTTATACCAGCACTACTCACGTGAAAACATTTTGTGATTCAAGTCCAAAGCAAACTAACCTCATAATTACACTGTTCCTCGTCTCACAATCTTCCATAGAAAAACATCTCGTCAGTGTGCGATATAGGTGACCTGCTTGTTTGTGTATGTGAACAAATCATTTTCTGGGCTGCCGGTTTTTGAACAGGCTTCATCTGTGCTTTAGACGCGCCATAATAATGCTAAAGACCCATCAGCGCACAAATTATTTCTGTTGGCTGCTGGGGCTAGGAGAAAGTCAATGGATTCCAGATGGTCCTAATGCCTTCATGTTTCATTAAAAATAAAAGAGATACAATTAGGAGAAAGTCCAGAAGGGACAATAAACCACTCAAGAAGAATGGGAATCAAAAGCAGAAGGGGGAAACTACTACTTAGCCCCTGGCAATTGACAACCTGGATCATCCTAATTAACAGATTAACTCACGATTGTGCTGACCATTCACAGATTGCAGCGTACGAGCAAGAGATCAGTAAACTGAGAGAGGAGCTGTTGAAGGAGATTGGGCACTTGGAGGAGAGGAAGGAGGAGGCCGTGAAGGCAGCGTCCAGCTGCTCAGCAGAACACTTCCAGAGCCTGCAGGACCAGTTCTTCAGTGAGTCACACCCGGCAACGAAACCCTCAAAGACACTGATCTTAGTTTCTGCACTCAGACGATAAAGGAAAAATATTTGAACATGATGCTACATGGTTTTATTTTGGGCAGACTTGCAAAAGCGTCTGACAGCACTCCCTCCAACCCTGCGCTCCATGAAGACAGACTACGCCAGCCTGAGGAGCCAGGTCCGAAACTTCTCCGACTTCTACGGAGCAGCCATCAACGATGCCAAGAAACAGGTCAGCACCTCGACGTGGCTTCGTGCCTCGGGAATGACAAATCTGGCCAAGCTGACAAATGTATATTAATATAAATAGCACAAAGAAATGTTAATGTAAGTGTTTTTGTTGTTGTCTTGGTGGCAGATCTCCGCAGCTATCAGTGAGATGTCCGAGGCTAACAAAGATCTCCTGGAGAAATATAGGAAGGAGGTTGCGTTGCGCAGGAAGTACCATGAGCAGCTGGTCGAGCTCAAAGGTATGGAGAGAGGAAGACGCGGATCTGTTGTCACATACATTAAAATAGACTCTGACTCTGTGCCGTTAACTGAGCAGCGACTGGACCTGGATCTGTTTCTAGGCAACATCCGTGTGCTGTGCCGCGTGAAGCCTGTGCTGAAGGAGGACCAACACGAGGAGGGCCAGTCTGTGGTGGTGACTACGGACCCCAACAACGAGTCCTCCCTCAGTGTGATGAGCAAGGGCAAGGGTCGTGTCTTTGAACTGGACAAGGTCTTCCACCCTCAGGCCACACAAGACGAGGTGCTGAACTTGAACAGCATATTGAGATAATAGCAGTGTTACATTCTCGTTAGAAACCAGAACCTTTAAAACCTTTTATTTATCGTCGTCAGGTGTTTCAGGAGATTGAGCCTCTCGTGACCTCCTGCATTGATGGCTATCATGTCTGCATATTTGCCTATGGACAGACCGGCTCTGGGAAGACCTACACCATGGAGGTACACTGTTGAATTACAGCCACAGAGAGCATTACTATATAAGTACCAGTATTTGATCTGCAACGTAGGCTGTAGGTTATCATAGTAACTCCTCCCACTTTGATTTGCAGGGCAGCGTGGAGAACCCAGGCATCAACCAGCGAGCCCTGAAACACCTCTTCAGTGAGATCGAGGACAGGAAGGACATGTGGTCCTACGCTGTCACTGTCAGCTCTGTGGAGATCTACAACGAGGTGCTACGGTATGGGTGGCTTTCCTTTCGGTACGGTGTCTTGATCGATAGCTACTGGACCGTGGTTGTTTGATTGTCTGAGTTGTATTTCGTTCTTCAGAGACCTGCTGAGTAAGGATGGAGAGAAACTGGACATTAAGATCAACCCAGATGGAACAGGGCAGCTGCATGTGCCAGGCCTCAGGGTCATCGACGTCAAGAGCTTTCAGCACATCAAGAAGGTGACAGATGTTTGTCCACTGTGCTGTCAACAATCCTTACTAACAATCCATACTAAGAAGATAGATCATGTAACTCCCATTTTAGCAAATCTACACTGGCTGCCAGTTCATTTTAGAATTGAGTTCAAAAGTTTACTGATTACTTTTCAATAAATGGTTTAGCCCCAGAGTATATTTCCCTGTGAGGAGCAGTTAGGGCTCCTAACTTGCCCGAGGAGATAAGAGCTGCTACAGCTGTGGCTTCTTTTAAGACCCTTTTGAAAACTCACATGTATAAATCTGCTGTTAACTGTTAATTTGCACTCATTTTATGTAATATACTTACTGATCTTTATGTTTTTTTGCATTTCATTTTAATTTTATTCATGTTTTTTGTTTTTGTTGTGAACTCTTATTTTATAAACTTATATTTTTCATGTTTTGGTGGAAAGCACTTTGTAACCTTATTTTGAAAAGTGATATACAAATATATATATATATATATTTTAATACGATAGTAATGCAGTGAATTATTGTTCATTATAACAGCAGTAAAATGTGAATGAAACTTTTTTCTGATAATTCTTGTGTTGGTCAAGATTTTAGCGACGGCTCGTCGGAACAGGATCACCTTCGGCACTCAGATGAACCAGCACAGCTCCCGCTCCCACGCTCTGCTCTGTATCACTGTACTGGGCACCGATCTGGCCAGCGGGGCCAAAACCACAGGTCAGTCACGCATACATGGTCTCTACCTACAAGTGTTAGAAAGTATTAGAAAGGCCATAGAAATATCTACTATACATTAAAATAAATATTTGGTATAAAGCTACTTGCTGAATCAAAACCAATCCTGCCCAAGGGATGAAACTGTGGATCCGCATTCTTTAGACAGTAGTTGCAGAGAGGAAGAGTGTGTGTGTGTGTGTGTGTGTGGGGAGGGGGGGTACATTTGGGTCCAGACATGGGGTGTTCACCATTACACCATCACTGGGAACTTCCCTTTCTATTCTCAGGCAAGTTGAACTTAGTGGATCTGGCTGGCTCAGAGAGGGTATGGAAGTCTGGTGCAGAGGGAGAGAGGCTGAAGGAGGCCCAGAACATCAACCGCTCCCTGCTGGCCCTGGGGGATGTCATCCAGGCACTGAGGGGCCGGCAAACTCACATCCCTTTCAGGAACTCCCGCCTTACTTATTTATTACAAGACTCGCTCGGCAAAGGAAACAAGACCGCTATGGTGGTGCAAGTAAGTTTACCGCTCAAATAAAGAGCATAACATATTTACAGAGTTTTGTTTGATCCTCGTTTTGACCCTTACTTTGCTTTGATTTTTGCACTCGAGGTGTCTGCGCTGGAGAGAAACGTGGGAGAGACGTTGTGCTCGCTCAAGTTTGCCCAGAGGGTGTGCAAGGTGGAACTAGGTCCTGCAGCCAGGAAGATTGAATCGGGTGGAGGGCAGTGTGACTCACAGACTTGAATCAGCCACTTCCTGTTCCCAAGGATCATCATGACCCCAGGGACTCCCACATAGCCAACCAAAACCAGCTGGAGATTAACACACACACGCCCTACCAAGTCATAAAGCTACCAGCTGAATCAAAAACAATCCTGCTCAAGGGCTATACCTGTGGAAGTCTGTGGCACTCCAGGATTTCCATTCCAAAACGGACGTAATTGAGATTAAGTATTGAGAATATTGGAGTCCTCCTGGTCATTTTCTGCTCCTGCAAAGTAACAGCCCTTTCTTATTAGCCAATCTGCATGCAGCAGTATTTACTCTTCCACACTGAGTGCCAAGACAACCTCTGCCTCACCCGTGGCACATTTGATGCTTCCTTGAACCACAATAACTGCTGTTTCCTTTGATTTTAATACCAAAATCCAGGAGTTATCATATCAGTCTCTTCAGACATTTAAAACTACGCTTCATGTTCAAATAGGTTCAGCAAGAGACCAGTGCCACAACATCATCACTTAGGTTTGTGCTTTTGCAGTATTAACCATCTTGTTATAAACGTCTGTGGTTCGTGAGCTTCAATTCCAAAATTGTATATTTTTGAAGGTTGTAGTGTGTAGGAGAATTTGATTGTTGTGTCGCAAGAGTATGGGCTCCAAACAATTTCACTGACACTTCACTTATACTTGATGTGTAGTTTTTGTTAAGTTCAGAAGAGCAGTGACTGAATGTTTTCTCTTTCTCTCTCAAGAGCCTTGATCGTTTGCCTTTTGAGAATAGAGAGCGCTGAATAGAGAAAGCTGTGGAGGGGAGCTGGTAGCCTTGTTACAGTGGTGATAATATCTACTGGAAGAAACTGTGCAATATCCTCCTTGATGGGGAGACAGTTTGGGCCTATGTGGACAGAGGATGCACTTTATTGTGACCGAGTTGTGTGTTAATTTTATTTTTTAGAACCGCTATTTAGGTGCTTACAATAGATATCACTAGTGAATATCATACCAAAAAATGCTTTATCTGTTCATTATTGTTGTTCCTCTATTTATCATCCAAATCTGGTCAGCTATCGGATCAAAGCTAACTTTTGATTCAATAGAGTAGCAAGAAATTCATGTTGCAGTAACTACTGAGTGCTTAGGGGTCACTTGATGATTAGGTAGTGAATTTTTGATTTTCTGAATAAATATGACGTATTAAAAAAGAAGCAAAGAAGTATTTTCTCTTTCAGGATGCTCTGACGAGGCCTATTAACAATAATCATCACCGCATTGAGAAAATCCAAATCATTTTACTTGGAAATATAAAACATTACAACTATGAGATATTAACAGTTACAGTGGCTGTTTACAATGCATGTCGATCAACCACATGTATGTATCACTACACAATCAGCAGTGCTACAAGGAAACCTTTTGGTATGACTCACAAGGAGAATAGAAAAAACTGGTGATGGCGAGGTGACATAGAAAAGATAGATTCACTCCCTGTAGCTGTCAAAGCAACTGTTCATGTTTCTCTTCACGCGACATCGATGGAGCTGTGCAGTAGGAAGCCGGTGGAGCCAGACCATCACCGCCCATCACGCTCTCAGTCTCCTTTCTTTACAGTCGCATCCTGGGTTCAGTCTGAGTCTCCCTCTGCGATTCCGACCGCCCCCACCGCTCCAGCCAACTCTTCCTCACTGCCTCGTAGACGGTCCCCTGGACACACAGAGACACTCACTGTAAATCTGATTCATTCCTGTGCATCCTTCAAATCAGTGTGTTTATATGCACGGAGTAACCCGGCTACTGGCCTTGCTCAAGCTAAGGTCTTATTTGGGTTAAGTGGTTTAGATGAACCTTTGATACTCTGTGATTTGACTATCCCACTTACAGACAGAACAGTCATGAAAAGGTGGGGCTGCCAGCTACCGCCGCCCTCCTGACTGAGGTTACTTCTGATACAGGGGAAATAAATGATGATCCAAATAGTAATAGTAAATATTGCTCACCACCATGTTCTTTTGTTAACATCAAAATGTACCCATTATAATGTCTGAGTTTGAAAAGACGGCAAAACAAAAGTGAAAGGAGTAAGATGTTTGCATGTCACTGTAAGGTGTCACATGGGAGTATGGCAGCCATCTTTACTGGGTTTCCCATAATTGGCGTATGAGGTTAACTGGGTTATTCTAACAGAGTTATGGTTATATTTACATGCACTGACCCAAAACCGGGCTACAAACTGAATTCTAGGTGCATGTAAACGTAGCCGGGGAGAAATCATTGTTGTAGCATTAAAACAGAGTGATAACACACCCTGATTTTACAGCTAACCCCGTTTTGATTTCTGCTGAATGCACACATCTGTTTTTGGAATGTGGATCACACATCTGTGATAGAGGAATCACATCAGTGATGTCATCAGGTGGCTTCAAGCCTCCTTGGAGTCTGGAATCCACAAAGCAATTAGCCTACTAATACATGCCTTGCCCAGACATGAGAGAAATCCAATGATAACACGCCAAGCATGAAATAGGCAATACTAACGGATGAGCTCAGCGATGGCCCTCTGTGTTCTCCTCTCCAACTTCTCCAGCTTTTTTGCCACATCGCGCTTCAGATCCCTATAGAGTCAGAGTCAGAATGTCAAGACAAATGTCAATAAGAATTAAATCAGAATTTGATGCACAAGTACACAATTACAGGTCTGGTACATCAGCAGTGTTGATATACCAGACCAGAACCTTCAGAAAGGTCTTACCAGTCGGGTTTTCTTGGAGCAAGGTTGGCCAAATCCTGAAGAAAGAAATCAACACAGCTGAACATGGAAAACACTGCTGCTAGAATAAAGGAAATGTGATTTAACCAAAAGGGAGTACTTACCACTTCTTCAATGATGGGCTCTGGGTTAGCTGCCTCTAACTGGTCTTTCACTTTATCTTCCACTGAAAGTAAACAACAGTCAAACAATCAAACAAATGATATTTGATTGGGGCGGTTAGGTTTGATTAGGGTTTACAGAGTATATCCTTAAATCTGAGGACCCGGGTTCAAGCCCTGTGTTGGCAAGCATCCGCCCTGATGTGTCAGTAGGTCGGTATTCAGTGTCTTGCTCTAGGACACTGAATACCTACTGGATGCTGCTCTGTAGTTGACCCGGTGCTTTACAACATCTATTTTACAATGAATACATCCAGAGACCTTGATAGCAACATTGCTAAATTGTTTGAGTTGGTAAGAGTACTGCAACACAGAGGTACTGTAATGTACCATCATGTTCATGTTGGAAGTGTTCTCACCTGATGCAGGTTTGGCTTTGGGCACCTGTCTCTCCTTCAGCTCTTCATCATCTGGGGTATAGTTCCTTAGCTTGAGCTCTCTGCGGACAGAGGGAGGAAGACTGCTCTGAGTCTACTTAACTTTTTGTGACATAAAGTGATGCCTATATAGGAGGTAAATGATATGTCAAGATCATTAACAATGCTGCACACACACACACACACACACACACACACACACACACACACACACACACACACACACACACACACACACACACACACACACACACACACACACACACACACACACACACACACACACACACACACACACACACACACACACAGTGCAGAACTCCAGGAGGTGGCAGTGTAGGCAAATGTATTCCCCCGGAGATTAAGGGACAGAAGAGACCATCTGCACTCCCTACACAGCTGCACATCGAGTGTCTAGAGGGGGGTTGTTGGTGCTTGGAAACTGGGAATAATACCCCCCTTTATTCCTATGATACATCTGATTAGCTTGTTCCACCTGCTGCAAGGGATAGACGAGAGTAGAGCAGCAAACAGCTGAGGAATGCTTTCCTTGCAGTTAAATTACGTCATCTTTCAGCACGTCTCTACAAAGTGGAATTCTTAGCAAGCTTGGTTGGCAACTGTACCATGTGTCCACAGACGGAGGTAAACTACTGTCACAGGGCAAACTGTGTGGCGGACCAAGGGAGAGATCAGCTGTTCTGAACTGAGCACGGCTTTGTGATGAAGCTGAAGAGGGTATGATCTAGATACATTTATCACACCCACACTGGCCAACAGACAGACCAATGCCTTGTATGGGTAAGGGCAAGAATGCTAGTCATGTTCTGCCTTTGGCTGAGTGTAGTCCAGCCTCTCTGACTCTACACATCTGACTCTGCCTCCTGAATCCCTCCTAGAGGGGCTGTGTTATTGTTTGAATTTGCCTACCTCACCTCAAATTAAATTCTTATCTTGAAAATGTCTGCAATCTAATTTCTGTGTGCTGTCTGCGCTCTCAAATGGTTTCACTGTACAACAGTTTTTGACAAACACTATTGCTGTCACAGTGGACACACTACACCTATTACATGGGGAAAATGTGGGGGAAAATAGTATAAATAATAGTATAAAAATACACAGCCTTTTTTTAAAACAGTGTTACTTATGAACCATAAAACAAAAAAAATACCAAAGCAAGAAACAAGTGTCAGACATCTTCTCTGTAAAAATGGGTTTTGAGAAGTGACTTTAAAGATGTCACTGACGCTATGCTCCTCAGGCAGGGCGTTACAAAGTCTAGGGGACCTGACGGCAAATGCCCAGTAACCTTGAGTTATTTAGCCTACAATTTGGAGTAGCCAGGAGAGGTCCAAGATAATAATAAAATCAGAAAAATTTAAACAGCAGTCCACTTTGCATTCCTCAAAAATAGCATAAGCAGACCATGTGCGCCGGCTTCCAAGGCTGACATCATATTTTGATACTCGTCTGAAGCATTCAAACCTTGAGTGTGTTTATAATTTTCCACTTTGGCATCATCAGCTTGCTGCACTCATGAATGCAGCAAGCTGGCACAAGCGTGACCCTCTCAAAATGTTTAGACTGTTCTGACTGAGGACGAGATGCAGCAGCGTTCAAATGTTTACAATGGTATCAAGCTACCTGGCTCATTCTCACTCACCACCACAGTAAAGACAGATCCTTGACACAATGTCTTCGCTTAACCTTTTGATTTCCACGAGCTGGGGGGATTGTTAGCACTAATGTGTGATCAGATCAGTGGCATTTCTTCACGCCCTGTCCGTCTGTCTGTCTGTCTGTCTGTCTGCCTGTCCGTCCAATGGAACTTGAGTGCTCGTTTCAATATCAGACTTCATCATTGTTTTGACCTCTTAACACCATGATTCATTCATTTAAATTATAATATTTTTAGGAAAAACATGTTGACCATGCTGCCATGCAATTTTAAGATACATTACACTCACACTCTGCTACAGATGTGTGCCTTTAATTAGCATCTCTAACAACCATCCAGAACACATCCAACATTTATCCATTGTCTTCACAAACTTCTGTTCTCATGAGAGAGTCCTATCCTGTTAGACTGGAGGGAGTGCCACTGAGTGCAGTCAGTGCACAGTCATTAAACATAAACAATGTCCTGCAGGACAGGAAAGATAGCTGCTCTTTCCTACTGACTAAAACAAAGTTGAATAAGCTGCAGGATATTTGAGCAGCTAATAGCACAGGGCTGTGATCCAGCCCAGCGTAAACACTGCATCTCAAGACCTGCACTGGGAAGTTCACTTTGTTACTAGCAGATGGTGTTCAGATAGAGAGGAGATAAATGTTCTGATAATGTACTCCGATATCAGTTTCAGTTCCTTTTTTGAAGCTAAATGAAAAAAAGACATCAGCGTATAGAGCTAACAACAGCAACAGTGGGAGTAAACATGTCATATTTTTGAACATGAATAACAGCCGTGTCTGTGGAATCACAAACCAACCTGTGTTTCTCTTCCTCGACCTCGTCGCCAAGGGCTTTTTTCCTCTCAGGCTCTCCATCTTCCTGGTCTCGCTCCTGTTAGAATGTCATCCCACCATCGTTAAAATAACTTGCATTTAGAGTACATTATTCTCACAGTAAAAACATAATTCTTTAGTCAATCAAACACAACTGGCATGAATTGACGATCTGCCATAATGAATCACTGATTTATTAAATAAAAAATGCTTTAAAAAGAATGAGCCTCACCGCTCAAAACAACCCCAGTTAAGATATACAGCAGCCCATACAAGTTACACTGACACATTAGGCTAATATTTACATAGGTTAAAAAAAAAAAAAAATCAAACCTCTGTGTACTGTGCGGGTGTGTCATTTGGGAGTCAAATAGCAAATTTACATTTTGAAGTTGCACATTTCTGACATTGTGCTATTCAAGGAGAATGCTAGCTTTGGGGACTGGGCCTAATAAATTAGGCAAATCAGATTTATCAGCTCTTCCAGGACTATTTTTGGGTGTTAAGAGAAAATCTGAGGTGAGCGTTATGGCTCAAAGTAACCATAAATTAAGATAAGAACAAACTTCAGTAGTCCTGGGACTGCAATTTTATCCAGTTGTTATCCTCGCTATTCATGGCTGACTATTCCAAATGTTTTACTGTAGGAAAAGTGCATGGTGAACGCAGATATATTAGTACAACATTATAATGAAGGGGAAAAATAATACTACACTAACCTATTTGCTTGTAAACAACATGGAAAATGGCTTAAGAAATGTCTGCAGAAATTAAAAATATATATATTGGCCCCAAGTGAGAAGCTCTAACAAAGGACATCAAACCCCTCCCATCTTGCCTTTTCCTGAAAAGGTTTCCTGCCCACCTGCTAGAACAATTCAGGGGACTGACTCATTCTTGAAGTATACTAACCAGGAAAACAATCCCATGCTTCAGGAATGTCAACAGTCGTTTATCAAACCCTACTAGCCAAAGCAAAATGTTTCTGTTAACACCAGCTTAGTCAACCCTACCCAGTTAAGGACATTTCAGTAGAACGGCCAAAACAGTGGCTTGCAGGATCCTCAAAGTGGAGCAGACAACTACTGTGAAGATTCACTAACCCACTGAGAAGGTGTAGCCGGCAACAATACAGAGGACCTACTGAGGACCAACTGGAATGCTACAGTGTGGCAAACTGCCCTGGGTGCACTACAACATTTGGGTCACAACTCAACATCCAACAACTAATGCATGCGGTATAAGTAAACAGGTTACTAAAGAGGCTAAGCTTGACGCAAGAAAAGAGTCATTGGTTCCAGTTTAAATTACTGTAGTGCATGCATGGACATAATGATGATGAATTTCCCACGTTCTGCTAAGACTTGAACATGAATATACCTATATACAGGGTTCCAACTGTGGCCCTGATATCAAGTTCCATGACTTGTCCATTACTTGTCCATGACTGAGTTCCTCCATGACCTAAAAATGTTATCCCCTCCTGGTATGTTAATGTTGTTTTTCAGCTCAGTTGTTTTTTCCACTATAATTGGGCTTACTGTGGAGAAAAACAGCTAAAAACAACAAAAAAAAAAAACACCGTCTAATGTAGTGGTTCTCAATACTGGTCCTCGGGGCCCAGAGCCCTGCTGGATTTCATTGCAGCCATCTAATCAGGGACTGAGTGACACCTGGGACACCACGTGAACACCATTAACCACCTGGTAGGATAGAAAACCAGCAGTACTCTGAGCCCCGAGGACCAGAACTAATGATCTAATGCAATACATGTGTAAAACAAGACCCATTTTTAAAAGTACGCACCTCTCAGAATTACACAATATTCCAGGAATTATATGACTATACTATTACAGTATGACTGCTTTATTTGAGCCTAAACAATGGAAAGTTTTGTTTTGTTAATATCAATATACTGTAGAAGTAAATATTGGCAGCATTGTACGGCATTAAGGAGACCATCTCATAACCAGAGGGTTACAAGTTTGATTCCTGCAACAGCCATGTGTCTTGTAGAAGCATCCTTCAGCAAGACTCCCTACCTGCTAACTTCACTGCAAGTTGCTCTGGAGTGTGAGTTAAATGCCTAAGATGCAAGGAAATGCGGCTATTGGATCTCCTTAAAGCCTCTGGTTACATCACAGTCTATAGCATGACAATAGTTTGGTTTGTGAACCTGAAACCCTATTTAGGTTTTAACCTGTAGCTTCAAAAGTTAAGTAATCATCGAGATGTGTGTGTACATATGTCATTAGCTAGGTGTCAAACGTTAATTAATTTGAGCATTGGAGGGATGACACTGATTAGATAAAATGTGCCTAACAGAATAATTTCGATCCAACCAGAGATGTCTCGTGTCACAGGATAAAAAAACAACACTGCTCTAAATCCTTGTGCTATATGAAACATGTGGCTGTATGAAACAGAGGCCCGAGTTTGTAAACCAACCACTATCGTTATCCTGTTTAAAATTTATGGAAGAAATGAATGATTTCTTCACTGAGATATTGGCTAGACATGACGCTAGCTAGCGGAGAGTATCCACATAAGCTAGCTTTCGAAATGGGTTGCTACAACAAACTAGCTAAATTGTAACTACAAAGGGGTTGACTTTACTAAAACAATGTAACTACTAAGTACTTAAGTCTGCTAATGCACGTAGGTTAAATATTGAAATCGTGTGCATCCTCTGGGTGCAACAACAAAGCCCAGAACCTAGTTTAGCATGGGTTAGCTAGCTAACGTAGCAAGCTAGCTCGCTAGATAACAAATCACGTGCTCTCTTCAAGGATATGTTTCGTTTATAAGACACATAATTCCCGAGTAGGAAATTTACCTGAAGCTGTCTATTTTTTAATGCTTTTAGTCTCTCTTTTCTCTTCAGAGCCTGCTCCTGTAGTGACCCAACATTGTGCTCCATGTTTGTCTCTAAACGTTGCTCCGTTCTATCTGAAATCCATTAAAGGGGCCTGTTAAGGGTGTAAAATCGAAAATCGAGCACATCGATGATAGTGGCCTGTTTTATAGTGGACTAATCTTGTATATTAGATTGTGCTTTGTATGAAAAAATGCTTTAGTAATTCATTAATTAGATTAATTGAACGTAAAATCTCTTAACACAGTGTGTCCCTAGGCAATTGGAAGGTTTTTATTATTGTCCAAATTGTAAATTCAGACAAGCAAATAGGGCCTGCCCAATTAGGCTACCGTGACATTTGAAGGGGTGCTCTGCTTGAATACATTTCACTTGTCAATATATATTTCTGAATTTATAAACCAACATATAGGCTATCCATATCAATTAATAGCAGTAAAACTGACACATGCTACAGAATGCCACACTGTCATCTCGCCAGTCACACTAGTGGGTCCTGGTGTGGAATGTAGGGCATTGCCATGGCAATACAGCTGCCTCGAGCCTCTCCGTGTCCACTCTCCTATTGGCCATAATTAGTCTGTAACAAAACAAACCTGTGTTAAAGATGGACCAAAATAGAACTCAAACTTGTGATCTACAGACGATGGGCTGCTTTTCAGATGAAGCATAAACGAAAATTAGCCATAGTAATCATTATAATAAGTCTTGGAAGGACAGAAATATCACGGCAAAAGTAAAGGTCCTATTGCTTTCATAGGAATATAATACTGATAACAATGGAGATAGGCATAAAAATACCATAAAGTACGTTAATAACCACATCCTAAATGTTTATAGGATTATTGATTGTAATTATTCGTCATCAGGGATACAAATAAATCATGCACATTGGATATTGAATATTTCCTAATAATGCTCCATGAGCCATTCTATTATATTCTGAAGTTTATTTTTTGGGGGGCATTGGAAAAAAAATACCACAATACACAGATGGACCTGAATGAGTCGCAACGGGAGGATATTGTTGGAAGTTGTTTTAACTGTGCGTGCATGTCTTTGTGTGGGCTACTTGTTGGTTATTTTTGGGGGGATGCGCTTTGATCATTTCAAACCTCATTTGATTATCTTACTAATGCATGAAGGCAGACTTCCTATGATTATCAGTTACAAGAGTTTATCTAGTGTGTGCGTGTGTGCATATGGGTGAGTGCGTGTGCGTTGTTGTGTGTGTGTGTGTGTGTGTGTGTGTGTGTGTGTGTGTGTGTGTGTGTGTGTGTGTGTGCGCGCGTGCGTTTGTGTGTGTGTCTTTAAGAATATCAGCCTACCTGTGAGTGGTCAACTCTACAGTGCTTTTTCCTGGCTTGTTAATAGACTCAAGAGATGAGTTGGTGATTTCTCACCGCTAGTGCTCATCACACACGTTACTACTGACATCTGACATACATCCATATGGGAAGTGCACTAGTTATTTGGCGTTAGGCGGGTGGCATCTGTCGCTTCCGTGGGAACTCTTCAATAGGAATCATGGTCTACAGTAAGCTCGATCTAAATGCGGACATGGGTGTTTCTCCAGACATGGATCTCCACGCATTTTTGCTTTTGGTTCGGGCTTCGACAGTGATCGGCTCATGATCAGACTGTCATGTTTTCCTTCTTGATATTACTCTAAGAACTTTACCGTGGCGTGTCGACGAAGCACTGACTTTATTGGATGGTGCTGGTATTTTTGCAAAATGGTTCACAAGTGCATGCTTCCTCCCGTCTTCTGGAAACAACTTCAAATACCCCTGGTTGTGACCAAGCGCAGAAGTTCAATGATTTTCTAACAAGAAAGATCAATGAACAACCATACGGTCGGTGGGATGGCATCGAAGGAAAGGCTGTATGAGCTGTGGACGTTATATTACACAAAGGTGAGTTGAAGTGCGGAAGACCTGACGGTGACACCTGTTGTTGCGCCAGGTCTCAGCCTGGAGTTAAAACACGACCCGATGCACATGATAGTGTGTAGGATATTAAGTTACTGTTGTCAGTGTGCTACCCCTGTCCTTTGATCTCAGCGTTGGTTAATTGTATGAGGAAGTGGCCTATTCTATTTTGGATTCGTAGCTGTGTATTTGGTCGTAATTACACTACAAAAGGATATCATATGACAATGCCATTAATCCGTGTATTTTTTTATGAAGGCTGTAAGTAATATGATCTGGGATATTTAAAGCAGAATACTTTAAGAAGTGCGTTGATCCTCACAGTGTACCTGCGATGCAGGTGTCACTTTAGCTAACGTTACTTCCTGTATAGCTTCTCTTAAAGCAAGTCGCCTCGGTGTCAATGCTGCCTCCTTTTAGACCATGTTGGCCTAATTGTTTTATGCAGCCTGGTTTACTGTTTATGTCAGAGTTGTAGCAACCTTCTGACGTCAGACCTGGTACGTTTTTATTTTGCTGCGACTAGGTCTACAGGTCTATAGGCCACTGCACGGGTCTAGTAGAAACCTGAAAATGTTACTAGCCCTGGCGTAGGAAACAAGTTACTGTCTCAAATTCGGTGTTCAATTGCTTTGTGCTAAATGGCCTGTGTGTGGCATAGTGGTCTCCAAAAACGTCCCCCGTGGGTGTGAGTGTAACTCCATCCTCTAACTGTTGCTTAGAAAGGCGAAATGTGCTGGTCAGGATGAAAATATTTTAAGATCAAAAGGATATTGCCCATGCTTTTATGTCTGACTCCTCTTGAAAGAGCAGATTGTTTGCTTGTGAATACATTAAGTAAGTATTATTATTTAATAGGTTTGCAATCTGCTTCTATGCCTGAGGACAGGGAAAAGATGAGCAGGAAACATGGGTTTTTCCCCCAGTTTGGATGTATGTTTGCTCTTGTGTATAGGACCCCATCTCTTTTCAGCTCACAGCATATCTAAAAGGTTTAAACAGGGCTGGAGTCAAAGCTGGAATCATTGGAAAAATGCACCAGAAATGCAAGGTGTGCAAGAGTGTGTCCACCCTCAACATGTACCACCAGAGAGGCCTTGAGCAAGGCACTGAACTCCCAACCACTAGGCTGCATGTGTGCATGTGTGCCTGTGCGTGTGCGTGTGTGTACTTTGACACTGTATCTCTCATGCCAGCTGTTTTAATTTACAGCTGGCATCAAGTCGTGTTTGCATGTAGAATTTAGCAAATGACCTGCCTTCATTGCCAGGCTGCAGTGAATGATGCCAGAGGAAGGGAATTTCATTGAGCCTCCTGTAAAATGTCATCACCTCATGTGACTATCACCACAATAGGCTACACTCACTAGGGTGAACACTTGGCAGTGTAAGCACTCAAGTGAACAATGACCTGCCCCTCCTAAAGACCTTCAAAATGCTATGTAATTCTTTTGTTGTCTGTTAGCACAAACTATCAACAATGACACTGTAGCTGGACCCCACCTAGGGCTATAACTCTCACATGGTTAGTGTTGAGTTGTAAATAATAACAATTCCAGTGCTCTAAACACACCATGAACCACTCAACAGTGGCAAAACAAGCTCATTGTTTGAGTCGCAAACAAACACACCCAGACAGATCTCAGCATAAGTGTCCTTCAGTCTCTATTGACTCTATTGATGCCATTGTTCCCCCCACAGACGTATTTGTATATTTGTTTCAGGGTTTTTTCATGAAATATTCTCATATTTTAACCAATACATGCCAATACCATTATGAAGGAATATCTGCCAATACCTTGTAATTAAACATTCAGTAAACAAGCTAGTAAAAGCTAGTAGATAGTATATGATATAACCGTGGTGAATCTTAACATTTGATTCCAACATGTCTGAGTACATATCTTGGCCATCTCTTTGTATTTGTAGTAAGAAAGCAAAACTTGCTCAGACTTGTCAGTGATAAAGGAACTTTGCTTCCTCTGATTGTGCAAGAAATCACACACCCCTTGCAAAACCTTTAGATCGGTTGAGGTTCAGGACTGTACAATGCTGTGAGGCCATTGTGATAAAGAAATATATTGCACTAACGTTGATTTGAAATGATCCATTTAATCGTTTAAAACAAAAAAACAACATGCAGACACAAATGTAGGTCGATAGAATATGCCCTGTAACATATATCATACATACACACAGTATATAGTGGCATTGTTCACTGGGTTGTGAAAACTATTTTCATAATGTAACCCAAATAACTGATTATTTGCTTAAAATGATACAATGGCATATTGCTGTCAATATGCACCTTTTCTCTTCAGCCGTCTTTCCTTTTTTAATCCATCATATACATCAATGTTTATTCAATAGATGGTTCTCATGGTTATCAGGTTTTTGCAGGTTACGCTATTTTAAATGATACAGAAAGTTTTGAGAGCGTATAAGCCTAGCCATGCTCAGTACTAGTCCCTACATACAATGAGCAGTACATGCACTTGTCTTTGGTCTGAAGGAGTTACACCAGACTTCTTGTCAGTATTTCAGCGCTCCATATCTCAAATCTGAGACCTTTACGTCACAAAATGCTGATGCCTGACCGGTATGGACGTACACAGAGTCTGATCTAATCACGGAGACACAGTTGACTTGACTTGTCAGATCGTAGCTGTTCTCGGTCCTGCTCGTTTGTTCTTTTTTTCCATGTTTGTTTCTTCGTGTAACAATAATACTCTTAAACCTTTGCAGATCAACAGTTGGATATTTGTTTTATTCTGTTTAATGACATGGCAATGGTTGTTGTAAGTAACAGCAGTTCAATAATCTGGAATACTCTGATCATTTGTTAAATTAGTTGGTTAAAAGGTTTCAAGCATCACGTGTCAACATGCAGTATTCAGGCTAAAGCAATTACTGCCCAGTTACAGAGACCAGGATATGAACACAGTGATTTGATGAGAGCCTGAATGCCCACTGAGCTCCTGTGATCAATGAGCTCAGCCCCCCTCCCAGACGTCGTAATACAAAGCTTCCACAGCCTGTGGAGCTGGATGGGGAACAGAAAATGCCCTTTCTAGAACAAGAATAAGGAACAATTACAGGGGTACCGTAGGATGCCAGGCTGGCAGAGAAATTGGCTGTAATTATTGTGATAGCTGGCTTGAGAGCCTGTTAAATGGACAGTGACAACCCAACTGCCGCCCATCTACACAGCTGTGAATCCCCCTGCTCTGCCTTCCTGCGAGGAGAGATAAAGGCACATTTCTGTCTTTTGTTACTACCCAGTTGCCCTATATTCTCATTCTTCTTCAATTACGGAACATGTTATAATGGAGGTGAATACTTTGGAGAGATACAATAACAACCTACCCTGCAGCTCAGTTTGACCATCCTAGGAGCCCTGTGATTGCAATCCCAAATGCCCCTCAATCTCCCCTGTTTACCAACAGAAGGGCCAATCAGGAAGCTCAAAGTGCTCTTTGCTTTCACTTGCACAGGAAGCTGGAGCGAAGCAGAATGCCAAGCAGCAGAGAGCAGCACAGCTGCTTGGCCCAGCTTGGCCAAGTGGTGAGAAAACGGAGATACATTATATAATTGATATGATAATGCATGGTTGGGCTTTGACATCCTTTCCAATAATCTTTTTAGAGCAAATTGTGATATGCAATTTTCTAAATGTACTAAAACATACAATGAATGATCCAATGAGCTAACTGCTCTGGTCAAGTTCAAGGGTAAGGGTTTCACAGAAAGTTGAACTGCAAGGGCAGGATGTGTCAATAGTCATTTCGTAAGGGAGGGTTTTTAAAGACTTCTCACATCACGTCTAAAGAGTAGAGGCATAAAGGAAGGCTGTGGCAGGTGCCTGAGCTCATTTACTTTTAAAAGCACCAGTAACGTGTATTTCTCTCGGTTTTACTTCTCATTGTATAGCAAACTAATCTCTCTTCCTATTTATGAGGTATTCACACAGTCCCTATTTGTCTTATGACTTCAGTCACCCTTTTACTGGTGAACTTTTTATTATACTGTTAAAAGCGAGTTTCCAGTTTCTGGAGTAGCCAACTTCAGCATGCCCAACCATCCCTGCTCCCCACAGAACAAGGAAAACTTCAACTTCCTCTCATATAAAACATGTTGTCACTTAGAATCATATGGTATATGGTTATATTGGCTGGTTTAAAAATCAAGGCTGTCATCATATATAGATTCATGTATTCATAAATTCTCAAATGTGAATTGCTGCTGCTCAATAAGCCCTTATGCCGTATATCCTGGTAGGCTGAATGGCATAACATCACCACGAAGGGTGTTCTCTTCGACGCCACTATCATTATGTGTCATCGTAACTACTTCTAATTGGCTCCAACCGCAGTAAGTTGGTGAAAGATTCAGTTGTTCAGATACTGAAAATAAAGCTGAGGGGGTGTTGCAAGTATTACATTTTTTATTTCCCCATGTCTCAAACAGTGCCTGATTTGTCCAGCTTGTGTCAGTGACTTGAAACAATAGGTGGTTCACAATTTCCTGTTTACACAGCATGCATTAAGATTTGTATCTGTTTGTGTGATTACAATCATTTCAATAAAAATATTGTAATAAGTTTCAATCAGATTGCATATTGTTCGGGGTATGAAGGCATATCTGATGAAGCTATCTGTAATTACTAATTTCTTTAGGAATTGAGTGTAAATTGTTTTATTTGGATCAGGAATTTACACTTATTTGACATTCTAGTATGTTTGCACTTTCATTTTTCCTCATGTAAATGCATCTTTCAGGCTGTAGCAGGTGCAGCCAGTGGCTTCAGTTCCAATGGTGACATCTGTATTTCAGTGAAGAGCTGTTTCTTCTTCTACAACATTTTGTAGTTCTGTTAAATTTAGAAAGCACAAACAACACCCATGGGTCTACGTTGTAGCTGTGGGGAATTATAGAGGCCTCCCTGATATCAACACAACTAGCAATAGAACCAAAAGAGGAAGGGGGTTTGGGGAGGCTGAGTTTGAGCGTGAAGGAAATAGGTTTCGGTTAAAGTGACTTGGCATTTCCTGGTCGTTTGTTTGACACTGGGAGAAACGGAGCGAGCGAATCAGACGCTTTTGCTTGTCAGGGGTGATGTGCTACTGCTGAGCTATCCTGTGGACTAGACCGAGGGCTCACCTGAGACTGGGTTCGCAGGAACCCGGCTCCCTGCTCAGACACATACAATGAGAGATGGACTGGCTCACGAATGAACGCCAGCTGGTAATGTACTTTTGAAATTAGTGCAGAAATTTGAAAACAACTGGTCATGCAATGTTTTCAGAGTGAATTACTTTAGCCTTGATTCTGTTTCTATTTGCAGTTACTCTAAATAAAAGAATTGTGATAAATAAGAAATTGCACAGACTTAAAAGTGTTTTTAAAAGTGCTTCTCTCTAAACATGAAATATGTGTTCTCTATACGTGGGAGTCATCCTCATAGTGCTGCTGCTGAAATAACCTACACACACCTACGTTGCTTATTTGTTAAGTAGTTACTGGCACTTTAGGGGAAGTGACTGATGGATTGTTATATCATGTGCTGTGTATGTTATTTGTGTGCCATGAGTAAGTCACACTGGCCCCTGATGAGAAACACTCATGTCCTCCATCACATCAGCTGCTCTGGGGAAGTCAGCAGTCATGTTACCTCTAAATTCAGCAGCAGTGACTACATGCGTGCTAATCCAAGTTGACTTGTTCAGGTTGTGTTTCTCACAGTGTGTCTGGGTACATTTCTAGATGCCCTTTTGTTTTGTGATTTGATTTTGAGGCACACGAATGCCTCCACTGCTCTGCATCCTCAGTATCTGGTGATGATCTTTGTATAAGACTCAGTATCTCGATATTGGAGATATTTTAGATGGGGAGATTGATGTGAGGAGGGAAGAGTGGCAGGATATGTTGCACTGCTGCAGCAGATAAAGAGCTGTGATGATGCCTGACCCCGCTTTATAACCCATACAAAACTATCCTTGTACAAATGAAACAACTTCTATCTAAAATTATATTACATGAATACAATAATTACGGAACACAATCAATTATTGTGTCAAACAATTAAGTCATACATTCATTCATACAGAAGTGCATGCACATGTTGTTGCACATTGTGTTGATTGGTTTATTTAACTTCACAAATTTGAAAAAAGACAGAATTGGTTCATATGTTCCTGTCTGTGAGTGTGACATCTCTGTGCAACATCCTGTTTCAGAAACAGGTCCCAGGTTTAGTCAGTAATGTGTTTTGAGCCAGTGTGTCAGCTTCGGGACACACCTTTTTATAGATTAAGAAACAAAGCACACAACCAGAAGGCAGATTCCACTGAGAGAGCGTTTTGTGCAACCACTCGTATATTTTACCGTGTATTGTTTACTAAAGCCATGCATGTGACTGTAGAACTGTAGGCGTGATGACAGCCTTATCTATTGCCCTACATCTCCTTTCCTGCAGAAAGACGCTGGTTATCTGCAACAGTGGCTGGAAGTGTTTGTGGCGTCCTTTGAGAAGCTCATTGATGTGCAGTCCGTGGAGCCTCGGAGGTGAGTTATTTTATACACGCTGCACAGCCAGAATGCACTGGTGGTCGCTATCCCACACAGCACGATGAACTCTGACCTCATGTTGAGATACCGCTTTGACATGTTTATACTAAAGCAAACGAGGCCCGTGTAACATGCCTCTCTTCTTTTGCCTCCTCCCTGCTCTTCCAGGCTGGAGGAGGGCAGCTCAGAGGTGCCCCTGATCCCGAGAGAGGTCCTCGTGTTCCTCAGCACCCAGCTATGGCACAGTGCGCTGCACCTCTCTGGCGCCGAGCACAACAGCAGCACGCCACACCCCCTGCTGCTCATCAAGTTCTTCATCATCGTCTGCAGGTCAGGGCTGAGACTCTGCTCTTCCTCATATTGGCGTTGTTGTGTGACGCAAAATATAGATTTCTTTATCTTAAATAAATAATAATAATAATAAATAATAAGCAGAGTCGCTTAGTTTTGTACTGCAACATCTTAATGTCTTTACCCTTAGTGAAGCATATGTTTTTTTTACCCAGAAGGTAGATTGAAGAAGAACACAAGGCTGATTTATTAGGATTTAATTCCTTGTGTTTTTCTCTACTTCTAGGAATATGGAAAACATCGAGCCAGACAAGACCCCTGGCTTTGTTTATGAAACTATCAAGCTATTGAATTTCTGTTTGAACCAGGTAAGGGCCAACACTGGCAATATAAACTGTAACTCAAACATGGATTTCAATGATTAATAGTGGGGATTGTCTCTGCAGCCTACTCAGTTTATAGTGCCAAACAGAGAGAGGTAATATACAGTATTACAGAGAGCCTATTCATACTCTGCAGCATCTTCACACACAGAAGTAACAGAACTAGTTTACAGTGAAAATAAGTGGGTGTGTACTTTACCTTCTTGTTCATTGTGTGTTGGAATGTGTTGTCTTTTGTTGTTTTAAAGCAATATCATAAACAGGTGTGCTACACTTCAAGATGCTATGAGTTAAAATGTTTTTGTGTATCTGTAAGCTAAAGAAAGGACTCGAGGAGCAGTCATCCCTCCAGTTGGTAGTGCAGTACGGACTCGTGCTGTGCGAGAGTCTGTTTGACCCTTATCAGACATGGAGGAGACGCCTGGCAGGGTGAGTGTGTTGCATTACTCCTGCCACTAAGTGGGGTAGAGATTGCCTGCGCGAGTGTGAGGTGTGGAATGTACGCAAAGGCTATAACACAGACTCGCTTCTTGCCCGACACGGTCAGAAATGATATAACACCTTGTCTCATCTCATAGTCCTCGGTGTCTCCCCATTCATGCCAACAACATCGGTGGCAAATCTAGCACCGACTTGACGTGATTGTGTGTTGTGTTTGTGTCTTGGTAGGGAGGAGGTGAGCTTGCTGGAGAGGAACAAGTATAAGTACTCCCCTCTGCCCTTGCCAGAGGAGCTGCCTGCTCTCTTCCATGGTGAGTCGCAACCTCTCCATCACTCTGATCTCTGTTAAACCTCACATACCAGAGGGATCTTCCCCCCCCAAAACGGTTTAGATCACCGCCTTAACGCAGCTTGATACTTCATCTTGGACTTCTCTTCCTCTGCTGTGGTCAGTCCACTCAGTCTGTTTGGTCTCGGCTAAAAACCCAATGATGCGGAGACTAATTATCAGGCTTCTATCACCAGACTCCAAACACTTCTACAGTAGCCAGTTTGATCAGTGAGCGCTAATTCATAAACCGTGGGGGGGGAAATCTCCCTGGGCAAGTTTCAGTATGTCCAAAGATTAGGAAGATTACGCCATAATACTCAACAGCACGCCTTCATTGAGAAAGTTAAGAAGGAATTGTGTAATACTTAGCCAATTAGCAAAAAACCCTTAATGACACCAGTGGTATTACAGTGGCATGTCTGTTTTGTAATATTGAACCCTTGTGCCATGCTTGGAAATGTTTAGTATCTTTAGGTAAACAATTATTTTATACAATAGATTCACAGCTGTGTGACGAAGTGACAGCTTGTCCTGTATAACTTGTGTGTTTTCCTGACTACGTGTCCACAGACAGCCTACAGGATAGTGAGCAGATCCCAGAGCTCCTCACACTCAGACTGGTTCATCTCCAAGGGGCTGTCATCAGCGGAGGAAAGGTGCGCCTCCCCATAGCTCTCGTCTTCATCGGGGATTATTTGCGGGGATTAATTCAGATATCTAAAACGTGAAAAGCGCCAGAGTGTAATCCTCTGTGCCGATGTGTTTCAGAAGAGCGGCCTTCTCTCCATCACCCCTCACTCTGTTGAGGACCTGTTCTCCGTGCTGCGGGCGTGGTGCTGCCGGACCTCCGCCGAGCCCAAGGACACCAGGCTTCTACGGATGACCTTGCAGTGCCTGACCGCGATGATCCACATCCTGCACTCCAGCAGCCCCGTAGAGCGGCAGGTGGAGATCAGGACGATACTGGAGGGCTTTTTCCAGCTCCTCAACTGGAACCGTCCGCTCGGCAGTGAGCAGGAAGACAAGCAGAGCTGGGAGGACAGTCTGATCTCCCTCCAGAGCCACATGCTAAGTAAGAGCACTTGAACGCCACACGAGCATATCGTTACCAATTCCTGTTACCCAAATACCCTCAGTGTAAACGGATTGAATACTGTTTTATTACTGTCAGTCAGCATTGCACTTATTCTCTCGGTGTCAGATAAATTTGCTATTAATAAAGTTGTTCAAGAGTTCAACGTGCTGGTTGTCATCTTCAGCTGCTGTGCCTGAGATCCTGCAGTGCTCTGACAGGCCGGTCCTGCAGGCCATCTTCCTCAACAACAACTGTTTTGAACACATCCTCCGGCTCATTCAGAACAGCAAGGTCAGACCCCTGTTCAAGTAAAACGTGTGTGTCAGCTTTATATTCATCTGAATGTCTGTCAGCTGTCTTAATTTGTCCATGTGTCTGTCTGCCAGTCAGTCTGTCGGCTCTATTTATGTCAGATCTCTTACTGTGTATTTGCCGGAATGGCACGTCTACCAGTAATGAGTTTAACCTCCATCTGTGTGGCAAATGTGAAATATCACAATAATGAATTTGCTTCCTGCTGATGTTGAGCTGCATGTGTCCTGCTGTAGCTTTGGAGAGACCAGGATCAAACTTGGCTCTGTTAACTCTCAAAGATAACTTGTTGTCTTTTTGTCTAATTGTCTGTCTTTTTGTGTGTGTGTGTGTGTGCGTGTGTCTGTGTGCGTGTGTGTGTGTGTGTGCCGCATATGTCCTGTAGCTCTATCAGAGCAACAGGCGTAGGCCGGAGCGTGAGGGTCTGTGCGACCTCACCACACATTTACTCACAGAGGTCGAAGTGGACCAGGTACTTTCCCCCATGGTGTTGATTTTGGTCTGTCAGCAGGAAACTCAGCCTTCTCCTCTCCTCTGTCTCGCTGCTCTGAGCTCTTTAAACAGGAAGCCTTAGACAGGAAGTCTGAGGCTTCTCACTCATTTGTAAATAAGGCAGGTAGTGCAGCTATACATGTCTGTCTGTCTTATCTGTCTTGTCTGGAATGCGTTTCCACTCACCTTTCATGTTAGATTTGATTTTACTGTTGGAGAACTATTTGTTCCACTTAAATCCCACTTACAGATAGATGGATAGATCTGAAGACGTGCTGGCGTAGGCTACATGCATGTCTTAAAGTCAAGATTCAGATATGAAGTTGGATAATGCACCTTTGCTTGGTGTGGGAATGTTGGTTTACATCACATACAGAGCTAGAGGCTGAATTTCCTGTTGACAACACCGGGCAAGAAGAGTATGCTGTGTGTTTTGTAGTGCATGAGGTGATCGTTTTTCCACGCATGTCCTCCCGTGTTCCCTCGTCAGAGCTCCCGTTGTCACTTCTCTGTCGTCTAACTCGTCTTGTTTGTATAAAATAAGTGCCTGTTATGAAATGTTGTATTTATTTGTGCAGTGTCTGTTCTGCAGGATTCATATTTTCTGGGTTAATGGGCTGCGGTTTGATGATACCTACATTTTTTTTTTTTTGATTGTTTGCTTGTTTTGTTTTGGTTGGTTTTGCATGCTGAGACCTGTCAGTAATTAACAAAGAGGATATTGCTTGGTAAATGGAGCTCTTTTACTTTGACCCAATCTACTCTACCTTTCTCTTGAAGAATACAGCTAATGGGAATTTGAATGTATTTGGTGAAAGATGTGATCAGAATTGACCTGTTTCCCTTTTTGCTTATGTGCAATTTAAATGTTTCAGATTTATGGTGTCACATCATGATAGAGCACAGTGTTTTAGTTCTGGGGTGCCACATGCAATGAGACCCGCCTCTCTTTATGCAGGTTTGGGAGAGAGGATCAGACAGTATCACGGTCCACGCGTTAGGAGTCCTCACAGCTATTATGAGTAACTCTCCCTCTGCTAAGGTAAGGGTCTTTGTGATCTACCACGGTCAAACCTCAAACTCCTTTCTTCTCTTTCTTCATGACATGTTGTTCAGCATATAATACTCTAAAGCCTGCAATAGCAAAATAACAAGTCTGATGAGGAAAAGCTGTTTCCTGTTCATCTAGGAAATTTCACTGTGTTCCCTTCCACTGTGTGGAAGTGTGACAACTAGCTATCCCCCGAGGAGCAGCTTTCACCAGCCTATTCTTGTCTCTTCCCCCCCCAGGAGGTTTTCAAGGAGAGGATTGGCTACTCCCAGCTGTTTGATGTGCTGAAAAGTCAAGGTCAACCCACTAAAAGGCTGTTGCAGGAGCTGATGAACATGGTAAAATCAGCACATATGCTTATTATCCCTCCTCAGTACGGATATTATTTGGAAAGACTGTGGAAGTGATGCATTTGCTCCCATTGTCTACCCAGTTCCTTTCCAAACTGTGTTAGCTAGTTTTACCTGAAATGATTTACCCTGCAGTCCTTGATGAATAATCCATAAATCCTCTTCATTCTATTGACTTTGCATCCTTCTTTGTTTTTCCCACCAACTCCTCTTTCCTGTCTCCCTTCTCTGTCTCCAGGCAGTGGAGGGTGAGCACGCCCACGCCCATCATCTAGGCATCAGTAACGACCAGCCCTTGCTGCTGCTCCTGCAGTGGCTGCCTGATCTGTCGGGTCAGAGGGAGCTTCAGCTGCTGGTGGCCCAGTGGCTGGCTACTGTGTGTGGGGGCTCCTTGTCCTGCCGCACTGTGGCCGTGGAGGCCGGCATGGTGGGGGCTTTGCTCCAGGTCTTCTCCCAGCCCCAGTGTCTCGACAGGCACTGTGCCGATGCCCTACTGCTCCTGCTCCAGGACCTGGGCTCCCTGTGTCTGAGACCAGAAGAGCTGAAGAGCCTGCTCAGACTGCTGAGGGTGGATCAGGACAATGGCAGTGGGAAGAGGAGGGGAATGCACCCATACTGCATTCGCATCATCAGGGTGCTCTCGGCCATGGCCGCCAGGGAAGGCCAGGATAGTGCCCTGCAGTACTTTGATCTTACGCCCCCTATGGCAGGCATCATGGTTCCCGCTATCCAACGCTGGCCGGGGGGCGGGTTTGCCTTCCATGCCTGGCTCTGCCTCAACATGGAGTTCGGTCACTCTGACTTCTCCGCCCCCAGTAAACCCTCACACCAGTCTGACTCGGGGGTTCAGCGCAACATGGGCAAAGGACCACGCAGGAAACAGCTCTACAGGTACCACAGGGTCGAGGGACAGAGAGGATTAGACATGACTCATATGGAAAATGTCGCCAAGAGAGTTTGAAACAAGCTAACTGGCCTCTGCACATGCATTGGTGTATGTAACGTGATTTTCAAACATCAGCAAAGTACAATTTTTAAACCGTAAAATGTTTTGTGTTAAGTTTCTTCACAGCGAGTGGAACGGGGCTGGAGGCCTTCTTCACCATGGAGGGTGTGCTGGTGGTGGCTGTTTGCACTAAGAAAGACTACATGGCTGTCCCGCTGCCAGAGAACCCACTAACTGACTCTTGCTGGGTGAGCGTGGACACCAAGTACAACTAAGATACTGTTTACATTCTGACCCGGTTAGGCTTTCCCAAACAGACCAGATGATTTTTCTCAGAGGCGCTGTCTGAGAACCCTCATGTCAGTGTAATGTATTTCATGTAAGAAATTGACGAATGTGCCTCCACTTAAAGAGACAGGAACAGAAGTGCTCTGTCAATAAGGATAAATATAACCTGTGAACTGTAGCCTTTTCTGATGTGCAGCAGTTATTTCTAGCTCTGTATTTACTTTTTTTTTTAGTGTAGATACTGACAGAAATGTCTCTGCTTTTTTCCCCCCTACCATCCCCATCACAGCATTCAGTGGATATAGTCCACATCCCTGGCCGTCGTCCATTTGGTCAGAACTTGGTCACCATCTACATTGATGGAGAGCAGCGCAAAACCGCTCCGCTTCGCTTTCCTTCGTTCAATGAGGTAAACTGACAGAAGGTTTAGCATGAAATGAAATGAAATCGTGTGGCCTCATTATCAGTTCCCTATTATTGTTCCATATTTTGAAGGTGATCGTGACTAAATCGTGGTGTGGCATCTATAGTGTCATGGCACAGTTCTCCTCTATCTGTCTGACTTCCTCTGTCCTCCCCCCCTCCCCCCCCCCCCCCCCCCCTCCCCCAGCCTTTTACCTCGTGCTGCATTGGCTCTGCAGGCCACCGGACCACTACCACCACCACCTCCCCCACTCTGCCCACACCCTCCTCCCTCCCACCAGCAGAGTTTGCCTTCCCCGCCCACGGCCCTTTCCTCACCCGTTCCCAGTCCTTTCCAGCCTCCTTTGCAGGGGGCCGCTGGGGGTCTATGCACGACGCCCCGGTGGACACCATCCCGGCAGGGCCTGCAGGACACGGAGTGGGGAACGCCCACGTCTCTGGATGGCCTCCTGGGCACTGCCTTCATCTGCCACGAAGCTCTACAGCCAACCCAGACGAGAGCTCTGTACGCTGCAGGTATGTCACACATTATTACCACGCAAATGTTGTTATACACTGTTTACATTTTAGGCCTTTGCCTGGCACGCTTATCCAGAGCAACAGTACTAGCTATAATTCTTAGATTACATTACAAGCAACCAGTAGTAGTAAGGCATGCAAGTCACAGCGCTCTGACAATGAAAGTAACAAATACTCCTGTGACCCTTGAAAATCCATCACAGGCCCCAACCATGTGTCCTTATTCAAAGCGGATGGAGAATTATCTGACCTCAACAGCAAGCTTCTGCTGTACTACACGCCACAGGTGACTGACTCATAAAATACTGCAGCACACTCAGTCAGTAACAATTACAATACCACTTCTTGTCTGAATGTGTCTTTGTGTCTTTTGTGTGTTTGTGTGTCTGTTTGTGTGTTCCAGGCCTTCAAGAGTCAGATCTGCCTGGACCTGTCGCCCAACCACCACTATGACGGCAGGCTGACAGGGCATGCGGTAGAGAACTGGGACATCAAGGTACGGGTATCACATCTTTTTTTTCTTCTCTTTAATCACATAGCTGCGACGATGTGTCTCCATGTCATCCACATAATAATTTGGCCTCCATAGATGCTTTCTCACTGGGTTCGTGTACAAGTACTACTGCTAACTGGTTGAATATTTGTTTGATTTACAACTTAACACCCCTCTTTCTATCACCTCTTCCTCCTCATTTTTTCTGAGATTATCTGTTCTATTATGAACTGTGAATTGTTGGAGTAAACTGTGTCTATATCTGCGTTTTACCCACAGGATGTGTTGAACGTGGTGGGGGGCATGGGGGTTTTGCTGCCCCTGCTGGAGCAGGTATGTGAGGCTGAGCAGGTGGACAACGGGGGTCAGGAGGCCTCAGACCTGCTGGGCCCAGAGCTCACCACCCCCCGAGGCCCTGCCGCCATGCTGCTGCCACTGAGCAAGTCCTCCGGTCAGTAATGTTTGGTTAAACTGCACGGGTGTGTTGGGGATGAAGTGAGTAACATTATTCCCTCCGGCGCTGTCTGTTACGTGCGATGTGAGGAATGAGTGGCATGAATAGGCGCTGATAGGGGTGAGGGACCAACGCTGCTGTCTTTTGAGTGTTGATTGTTCCTCAAGTTGTAATTTAATAACTATTTCCGGTAATGTTCAAAGAGACAAATGAGAGAATGCTAAAGACATTCTGAATCGCAGTGTGTCTACATATGGTGTAAGAATGCTAAGTCAGACAACATACAAACCTATACAACATATAATTACTTTCAAGAGATGAACAGGTTGAGTGTCAGGAGCAGCATTGACATACTGAGTGATGGCAGCTAGTAGTCGTACAGAGGTGAGACCATGAGAGAGGCCTAATGAGTCATCCTGAGATACGCCAAAGTGCTGTGTTATGCAGAAGTGCTGCCTGTGGGTACTGCAGGAAATCCTGACGAGTTTGCGCCTTCTGCTCTGTGTTTATCAGAGGGCCGACTAGAGAGAAACAGCATCGCTGCCTTCCTGCTGATGATGAAGAACTTAATTCGTCACCACCCTGTCAACCAGGAGAGCCTGCTGCACTGCCATGGGCCCAGCATCATAGGAGCCATGCTCAGCAAGGTAAGGGCCCTGCAGGTCGTTTTGCTCCTGGCTGGTAGGAGCTAACTGCACCAAAGGCCGATTTGCATTACAAAATTGTGTCATGGATGGGTGTGTTGGTTCTACACACACACTCTTGTTGACACACACAATGGCTCGCCCATATCCACAGCATCGCATGCCTGTGTCATACAGTGTTTACAGCTGTGGATCTTTGAGGCTGAGGATGCACTTCATGACTGTACAGAGTGTTCAGCCTATTAGGGCATTCCAGTGGTGCAGTATGGGAGCAGAAAACAGGACATGTTAGTATATATGACTGCAAGGCGGAGCATCCTGAGGAAGCTCTGTCCTAACAATCACATGAAATTGCCCGGTTTGGCAAACACACACACATGGTCAAACACTCTTATATGCATTCAAACGAGTGCGTGAAACTCCCTAAACAGTGTGTCACACTAACACCTTCAACTATAAATACATGATACACAAGCAGACTCTTTTCATCTGCTTCCCTGACTGCAGGTTCCAGGGAATATGATGGACATGAACGTTTTGACGGCGTGTCAGCTCCTGCTGGAGCAGGCGTTCAGCGAGGGAAACAGCCCCCTGCTACAGCAACTCTACCAGCACCTGCTCTTCGATTTTCGCATCTGGGCTAAAAGCCATTTTACCGTCTGTCTGGGTAAGGAATCAGCAGCCCTCTTGTCTGAGTAAGGACACCTGTGGACCTTTCTTTTCTGGCAAAGCTGTTCGTGTCCCTTTCTATATGTATTTGCACCCCAAGACTGAATGGAGCACACAGAGGCTGAAAGCGCTGTGGACCAGAGATGGAATACATGAACGTTTTCTGTTCAGCCCATGGCAAGGATTGATTGAAAGTGAATATGTGCCTCAAGGGCTGCACTTGGGCACATTGTGTTAATGCAGTTAATGCAATTCTTTGGTGTAACATATGACATTGACATGTAGCCATTTCTAAATATCAAACCTAGAGGAGATGACAAAAATATTTTTTTCTTTCTAAAGCCCATATCGAGTACCTGTCATCTGTGATCAAGGGTAGCAAGCAGCGCTTGAGGAGGAAGTACGGGGTGCAGTACATCCTGGATACCATCCGGACATACTACAGGTGAATCATCCACGACCACAATATGTCGTAAAATGAAAACGCATTGGATGTCGTTTAGTGAATAGTCAATGATTTTACAGTGGAGATGAGTGGTATTGATTTGATAGATCTGTATTGATGTTCTTATCTGTTTTATACAGTAGCTGTATTTATTGATGTGTTTGTTTTTGTTTGCATGGACAATGAATAGTTTTACTAATATTTCTGATCATTTGACGGCCTTAGTGTGGAGAAAGACAGCAGTACTCTGTCTGACGAGAAGCAGAAGATTCAGACCTCTCTGTTCTGCCTGCTGAAAGACTCTCTCAAGTCTCCTACAGCCGAGGAGCTTCACAGTGTCCTGGCCTACATCCTGACTGCAGGAGAGGAGCAGCAGGTAGTACTCATATGTATAAGATTTAAGACTCTTATCGCTGTTTTTCTTTAGGGAGTTGAGGGCCGTTATCATCTAACCTTTTCAGCTCACTCTTTCACTCCCAATCTCCAAGCGCATTCCCTCTCCCTTGGCCATCGTCATTTTCAACCTCATGCCTTTTGCATCACCATTCCTCAAAACTCCTCTCATGACCACTTAAAACTTTCCCCTCCCTAATCCTTATTTCTTAACATTTTTTTTTTTCTCAACTCCATCACTCCCGTCAGGTGGTGAGCGCCTTGGACGTGTTGTACGAACTCTTGCGGAGCAGCCCTCCCCGTGAGCAGGTGCTGGCTGTGCTGCTGGAGTGGGGCGTGGAGCAGATTTACTGCTTGCTGCTCACGCCCAGCTTCAGCGATGAGGCCAGGGAGAGAGTCTTCAGGGTGAGGACATTTGACTTGACCTCCCACGTGATTATATTGTACTGAACTTTTTAAAACAGTAGTAATGAGCATCACTACTGTGCTTGACTAAATATCAGAGTGTAAGTAAAGTAAGTAAGTAAATCAAAAAGCCCTGATGTTGCCCTAAAAACTGTTTCCCATGTTGTCCGTTATGGTGCAGGTTTTGTGCAAAATCCTCAAGAGTGAGCGAGTATCTGAGCGTACCAAGCAACGCATTAAGCTGAAGGATTTTGGCTATCTTGGACTGGTCTGTTTCCTTGGTGACGTCCCTGTAACCATGACTACCGTGCGCTGTCTGTACGAGCAGGTCCTTGCTACAGGTAATTTTAAAATAGCGCTTTCCCTGAGGGACTGGGGACCACTGAGTGGAACATAAAGTCCAGTAAATCAAAATGATATTCACTGCTGTGTTTGGTCCGTTGTCCTACAGATGCCAGCCCTAACTGCAGAGACCTCTTGGCTGTGGTCTATCTCTCCCACAGGGCAGAGCTCACCGTCCGTCTGGATGTCTGTCGTAAGGTCAGTCCGCCCACATGCTCCGTTCTCTCAACTTTAAACGTCCACGCTTGCTCGTGATGTTTCACTCTCCCTAGGCACGTTCACTGATGTACACGTGGTCTCTCTTCCCCCAGCTCTTTCATCTGATCTACGACAATGAGGACTACGTGAAGCAGCTGGCGAAGCAACCCGGCTGGCAGGACGTTCTGACCAAGCTGTATGTGAAAGAGTCCTATGAGTCCCACGCTGCCAGCCTGGCCGGCTCCAGCACCAACAGTTCCCTGGAGCCCACCTACCGGCCCCCGCTGCGCAGGGACCAATGCCTGGTCATAGAGGATGCACGCACAGAGATGTTCCTGAACTACCCCTCGCGGGACGAGGAAGACGAGGAGGAAGACGAAGGTGGTCAGCGGGACATCTCCGAGGGCTTCTCTGATCTTTCCCAGTCTCCACCTAGTGGAAGCGGAGGCCCGCTGAAGAACTTCACAGGCTCGCTCCATTTTAAGTCATTTGATTCGGTGGACCAGGGGAGCCACTCGTCTTCCATCTCCAACCCGACTGACATCATCTCGCCCCGCCCCGACGAAGAGGGACTCTACCACCCCCTGTCCCCCTTCGGCACATCGCCCTTTGATTTGGAGCTGGTGGGCATTGGCGAGGCTGGCACAGGGATGGGCACACACACCCCTGCAGGCAGTCAGCCAGACACCCCATCTCCTCTGGACCACAGCAAGCCCTTCCCCGGCCTCAGACCCAGGAAGAGCTCCAGTCTGTCCAACGTGCTGGATGATGCCAGCTATGGAACAGACCCTCCCACAGGAGACACCATCTCCAATACGTCCAACCCACAGGTGTGACTGCTTCCTTGGCCTGGTCTGAGAGACTCAGATTACACTGAATTTCTCTGATATATCAAACCGAGGCATGACTTGGAGACTATCAAAGACATTTCTGATCAGCTCATTTCTGATTGATGATATTTTGTGCATGTAGTATAGTTTCAATGCTTTCCTGTGTGCGTTCAATGCTAAATGTTGCTTGTTTTGCAGCAGACCCCTGAGGAGGAGCTGTGTAACCTGCTGACCAACATCGTGTTCTCGGTGCTGTGGAGTGGCAGCGGGGCGGAGGGGGGAGAGGATGCGGTGTGGAGAGAGAGAGGACAGGTCTTTTCTGTTCTCACCAAACTGGGCTCCTCCTGCCAACTGGTCCGCCCACCCGATGACATCAAACGCAGGTCAGCGTTAGTCATTTCATGCCCGTTTTGTTCTGTGAACAAGATTGACTTTGCGTACAGTAAAAAGTCAAATGCGAGACAATACCATGTTTGAACCACACCTTCAACTACATCGAGGTGCTCACCCTCAGTCTCAGGATCTTGTGATACTGCGGTAATGTAGTAAGTCTACTTGTATGTTCCAGTCTGTTGGAGATGATGCTGGAGTCGTCTCTGTCGGACCTGAGGGACTCCCAGGGAGTGTCTCTGCCCTTCTGCCCCAGCCTGGTGCGACTCCTCAGGCTGCTGCAGGACTTCCTCTTTGCCGAGGGCACAGACAACCACACACTGTGGAGTGAAAAGGTATATCACACACCCCAGATAACACACTGTGTACCAGTGATAGAACCATTTGGTAATTTCATGACTAACCAACTGTTGACATTGTGGCTACATCAGTCATTAGTCAGTAGTCATTTTATTACCTCCACTCCCCTATTCAGCCTCACCACTTCACCATGTTGTAGCATGAATGGCCTCAAGATGTCGCTACAATTCATTTGTATTTAAGTCTAAACCCCGGACCGCATACAAGACGTGGCCGGTTTTAAAAACTAGACCTGCGATGGTTTCCTCCAGGAGCATAAACAAAACAGAAATATAGAAGTTTGATTTCATTATTAAAATCCCTGCAGTGAACCAAGTCTCCAAGTCGACTGTTTGCACAAGCGCTTCCATGTGCCAGCCCTGTCCCTGTCACATGGAGTGAACCGTGGATCAAACACGCCAATCCTGATTTACAAGGCTACTGTGACCTGGTGGCAGACGTGTTGTTTACTGTAGTTATACTAATGCCTCAGTATCAATGTGGTAATGATTTAATGTCAATCTGTTAATATTAAAACTGACTATACCACATGACATTATTGATTAGAATTATATTATAATAATCAAACTGCCAATATTATAATTGATGGGTTTTGAATAATAATACCATATTAAATATATCTTATATAAATATATAATATATATTATTCACTATTACGTTTTTTACGCCTCCAAGACAAATCTGTAATCTGTTTCCACAGTGGCTGGGACATTAGACGAGTGGAAAAATAGATATTGTCAGTCATGTTTACATTGAAAGGTCTACTGTACTCTCTTACAGCTGTGGAGCATCAACGATTTAAGCCGTTACATTGCACCTATTGTCTGTAGCTATTGTTTCCTGTCCTGTGGTACCGTAGGGTGGAGATTGGTGGTCGGGTGTAGCTGGTATCTGAATAACCTGGGCTTTTGAATGCAGGTTGAGGTGCATTCGATGTATTGTAAGGTGCTGCGAGGTGTGGAAACAGGTATTGGCTCTTGTTTGAGTGTTGTGTTGATTGCAGATCTTTGAGGGGGTGGTGAACCTGCTGGACAGGTTGCAGGCCTGGCACAGCACCCCTGGCAGCCCCGGGAACACTGAACTAAAGGAAATGGCTCTGATTGGCCTGCGTATCATCACCGGCTACATCCAACAGCAGCACTCACAGGTCAGCTTCAAGTACCAGTCCTGTCCGTCTCCCACTCTAGTATCAGAACGCCAAACACAAATGCAAACATTTTGTACATTCTTTTCAAAACCCAGCCACCTGTATACAGTATTTATTGCATTTGATAAGTGTGTCCAGATAAAGTCAGTTTAGAAATACCATGCCTTCTATGGGTTTCTTTTCAAAGACATTGCAGGCATTCCTCTTAGGGAGTGTTCTCTATGAAAGGGCAGCTCCACTCCACGAGTTATGACTGCTGCTGCTCTTCATGTAGGATTGTGGGATCAAGTGGTCATAAATAAACTGTCCATAAGATTTTCCATCACTTGCTCTTTGGCTGTGTTTGTCTCCAAAATAGTACAGCTTCCCCTGAAGCCATTTCTTTTCGAAATGTCAAGTTCAAAATAAATTAACTTAATTGCAGTCTGACGTTATAGCTGTGGGTGTCTCCTGGGAAGGAAAAGGCCTAGAGCTCTTTTTAGTTGAGTGGATATATAGGGTAAGGTCAAAATAAAAAAAGGTAGTCTTGGCAAGAAATGAAATGAATCTTCACTAAGACAGCTAGGTTAATGTGTAAACCAACACTTATAGGTAGAACCATACATATTTTTGTGCCAATAACTTATGAAAAAGGGTTGTGCATTGCACCTGTGAGAATTCTCCTTCAGCGGTGTGTTGAAGACCCCTTAAAGGTGCCCAAAACACCCTTTTTCTCTAGGGCTTTTGAACTGAATTTGCCTCTTGCCTCTTTCCAGGTCTGTGTTATGGCCTGTGTGAAGCTCCACAGCCTTCTCCAGACAGTGCTGTGTCTGAGCTGGGAGGAGGTGTGTTTCCTGCTGGGGCATCTTGGTGCCCCCCTGTGGCCAGGAGGTGTAATGGACGGCACTATGTGCGAACACTCCGGAGACCTTCTCCCGGCTGGTACCCATTGTGCGTACCCTCCTTGACCAGCATGCTGACCCCATTACCCTGCAGAACCTGCTACCCAACCTACCCATCACCAACGGCAGTGCCACCTTTGCCCAGGACCTGCAGACCTATTGCCACACACTGGAGTGGCAAGGCTTCTACCAGCACCAGGTCAGTACCCTCCAGTTACACCCAAATGGCTACACCTGTCATTCTGTTGGCTGACTATGCCAACATGGATGGATGGATGGATGGATGAATAGATATGAGACAATATTTATGACTATCCCAAATGTAGCACTCAGCTAGAGAGTCTTATCAATGAGGCATAATCTACCATTCACTCTAGCTCCTGATTAACTCTTGTCTTGTTTAGTTTTCCTGCTTGGCCTGCTCTTTGTCATGTTAGCATACACAAAGGGCTTATGCAATCTTGCTTCCAAGTCTAGCCAGTTACCTGCTGGTGATAAATCTAATGAAAATATCTAGTTGAGAAAGAAAAAAAAAAACACCCCAAACTTTTAGCTGACAGAGTATTTTTGGAAAAGATCAGTTTATGCTTGAACTTGAAGCTAAGAGATTTTATTAATATAAGCCAAACAGGCACGTTCCCCTTTACTTTAGCAGGGGATTTGTCTTTGCTCTGTGTGGCAGTGCATGGTCATAAATCTGTTTTGTTTAGATTAGATGTGTATACAGATCCCACAATTCATGAGGCAGTATGGCATAACTTTGGCAGATACCACAGACTTGTCTGTGTGTGGGTGTGTGGGTGTGTGTATGGGTGTGTGTGTGGTTTATTGTTTAGAGCGCTTCTGTATTTGCACCTGTAACAATAATAAAACACAGTAACCGCAAAGTAAAATGTGTGCATCTCAGTGTGTGTTGCCATTCCTGTCTCTCGTTGTGGATTGACTTGTTTCCTGCATGTAACATATATAATGTTTCTTTTTGCATATAGGTTCAGCCGACCATGGAGCAATATGAGCTGGACACATTTGGGAGGAGCCATGACATCATGTCCAATTTCTGGAATTCCTGCTTTGATGACCTGATGAGCACAGCCTTCAGACGGGATAAAGACCGCTCAGACAGCAAAAACAAGTTTCAGGTTCTGGGCATTTTCAGGCTTGATGTACTACAAACTAAAAACGTAACCAGAGTTAACTTTTCAGATTTCTCAACTGATGCATATATCTGTGTGTGTGTGGAAACAGGAAGTGATAGTAGACCCCTGTCTGAAGCGAGTGCGAAGTGAGAACAACAGGTACCTCAGTTGCCAGAAACAGAGCTCCAGCCAGCAGGGGGTGGTGTGGCGCCATTGGAAATCTCTCCGCAGGCTTTTGACCAGTGAGAGAGGAGCTTGGGCAAACAGGTATGATAATCACTGGCACTTGAAAACACCCTCTATATTTCTTTATATGGACTTCTTTATGGAAACTTTGGGGTGTGATTCTCTGCTGTATGAAGGGTAACGCTGAGCTGTACCTTGCTACCCAGGAACCTGCTGGCTTGTATTTCTTTTTCCCATTGCCTGATTTGTTTTGACCTCAGGGTTCAGCCAGAGGTGAAATGGAAATTGTCCAGTGCTGAGACTTATTCAAAGATGCGTCTTAAACTTGTGCCCAACTACAACTATGACACTCACAGCGAGGCCAGCGCCTTCAGGGACAACATGGGTACGTCACAATCTATGGACACATGAACTATTTTTGCTGTGCACAGGCAAGGTGCAATGGTACAATATGTCCACTGAGGATGTTTTCTGTATTCCTTGTATTCTTCCCAACCGCAGGAGCCGACAGCCCTCGTAGCTCTGAACCCCTTCCATTGGCTGTTGCCAAGGAGGCTAAAGTGAGTGACATGGAGGATGATCAGTTAGGAGAGGAGGACCTTGTCTTTTTGGATAACAAGTGAGTTTCTTATCCTTTGCCAGTTTTGTGCCAGAGTCTACTGATATAAATACATTTGTAAATGCATTATCCAGATAAATGGAAAGGATTCCTGTTGCAGATAGTTTTTCTCTTTGTTCTTCAGGGCCGAGGGTGAAGATGACAGTCAGAAGGAGAAGCTGGTGCTGTCAGAGGACTGTGAGCTCATCACCATCGTGGCAGTCGTCCCGGGTCGGCTGGAGGTTACCACACACCATCTTTACTTCTACGATGGCAGCAGTGAGAAAGAGGAGACCGAGGAAGGTAAGGAGCACATCTGACTACAAACATGCACTGTAGGGATGTTTTGATTTAATGTAACCGGTCCCATCAGTAGTGAATAATATCTGATTTAATGTAACCAGTCCCATCAGTAGTGAATAATATCTGTGCCTTCAGGAATAGGGTTTGATTTCAAGAGGCCGCTGTCTCAGCTAAGAGAAGTCCATTTGAGGCGCTACAACCTGCGACGCTCTGCTTTGGAGCTCTTCTTCATAGACCAGGCTCACTACTTCATCAACTTCAGGAAGAAGGTGATTCAGCTACAATTTCACTACTTGCTTTACTAGAATAATAGTTGTTCAAGATCATGGTCCCCTTGTAAAAGTCCCCTTGTAAAAGTCCCCTTTCAAGAGCTTATTTTTAATCTCTGACCTCCCAGGTGCGGAACAAGGTGTACTCTAGGATCCTGGGGCTGCGGCCTCCCAACCTCTTCTACTTTGGCTCCCGCTCCCCCCAAGAGCTCCTGAAGGCATCTGGGCTTACACAGGTGCTGTAGCCCGCTCTACGCAATTGAGAAATGATCCCTTCAAATGGAGTTCAAAAGTGTTTGAGACCAATTTCATGTCAATGTTTTCAATAGAAATGGGTATGCAGAGAAATCTCCAACTTTGAGTATCTGATGCAGCTGAATACCATCGCTGGACGCACGTACAATGACCTGTCCCAGTACCCCGTGGTGAGTACAGTACAGTGTGTAACTCCTACATTACCACAGGCTGTATGAAAAGAAAAAGATCAGAGGCGCTCCACCTGCTATACCACTTACAGCTTCACGTTGCTGTTCTGTTCGGTCTCTCCCCAGTTCCCCTGGATCCTGTGTGACTACACTTCTCCAGTTCTGGATCTGGAGGACCCAGCAGTGTTCAGAGACTTGTCCAAACCCATCGGTGTGGTCAACCCCCGCCATGCACAGAATGTCAGAGAGAAGTAAGTGGTATTGACATATAGAAATCCAGCCCCTTTAATGTGGTATCATTCGCCGTTCCTAGGAAGCTAACAGCAAGAAAATCATGATTTTTTTTGTATTTACCGTGATGTGGTATTGGTATTATTATTGTGTAGCATGTTTATGGCAAGATAGTAGTACTAGTTTTAAGCATTTGTTTCTGTCCATCACTAGATATGAGAGCTTTGAGGACTCGACGGGCACCATTGACAAGTTCCATTATGGCACACACTACTCTAACGCGGCCGGAGTCATGCACTACATGATCCGCATGGAGCCCTTCACCACCCTGCACATCCAGCTGCAGAGTGGCAGGTCGGTATTGGAGACTCTGGTACAAGATCTGTCACAGAGTTTGTGGGTATTGTCTTTTGGCTTCACGTCCCCGACCCTGTCTTTGTCCAGGTTTGACTGTGCAGACAGGCAGTTCCACTCTGTGGCAGCAGCCTGGCAGGCTCGCATGGAGAGCCCCGCTGACGTCAAAGAGCTCATCCCAGAGTTCTTCTACTTCCCAGAGTTCCTGGAGAACATGAACGGTGAGGAAACATTGAGGATTTAACCTCATTAGATAGTTATCAGGGGGAAATTGACTGTTGGAAAGCAAATTTGTCTCAATCGTTTTAGCCATGAGAGCTATGAACGATACCTTGATATATTTGTTTGATGATGTGATCTAATGCCTGTCTGCTGCATGCAGGCTTTGACCTGGGCTGTCTGCAGATGTCTCAGGACTCGGTGACCAATGTTCTGTTGCCTCAATGGGCCACATCAAGAGAGGACTTCATCAAGAAGCATAGGAAAGCTTTGGTGAGGCAGCACAAACACTCAAAGTCCTCAAACTCACATAAGCTGTGAATCATATTCACTACAAGTTATACACAAATGCATTTGCCTTGTGTTGTTAATATACAGCAAGGTCATAATAGGAAAAAACATGATCCAAGGTGACAGCAGGTTTGTTATTGTATGTTTGCCTAGGAATGTGAGCATGTGTCCAGTCATCTCCATGAGTGGATTGACCTGATCTTTGGCTATAAGCAGAGAGGCGAGGAAGCAGTGGAGGCTCTCAATGTCTTCTACTACTGTACCTATGAGGGTAAGACGTACAGTGTAGGAAGGAACCAAAACTGTTGGCTTCTCTTTAAGTCCTCATGTTCCATATTGGTTTGCTGGCTTCATGCATGAACAGAGTTTTCCTTTGTTCTTGTGCTTGTTTGGCCCGTCTGTAGGTGCAGTAGATCTGGATGCCATCGCCAATGAGACGGAGCGCAAGGCCCTGGAAGGCATCATCAGTAACTTTGGCCAGACCCCTTGTCAGCTACTTAAGGTCTGACTCCCATCAGATCATCTGCTGCTATACTCTAGTCTTTTATTATTACTCATATAATTCAAATACATACAGTTGCTCAGCAGGAGTGAGTTGGTTTGATTTAGATTTAGAGTTCTGTTTTGACTTCATATGTGAGTCACTGACCGTTTTGGGATCTGTTCCCTTTTCCAAACAGGAGCCTCATCCTACTCGCATGTCAGCAGAGATCGCAACTCGGCGACAAGCCCGCTTGGACACCCTGCCCCCCAACATCTTTGAGCAGCTTGGGAAACTACGCCCGTTTGTTGAGGTAGGGCCCAATGGCTTGGTTCATGCTTTCTGTGTGGCTAGACTAGCAGGAGCCGCAGGCGTACCATCCGTGCACCTTGGCGTTCATCATGACGACCGCACACCTGCAAACTAACTTACTTTAATGGCGCTGGAAAACCATTCAGCTCTCCTCACCCCCAACAAAATAAACACTGACTGGAATCAGCCAGTATTTCCAGTGAGGCAGGTACATCATTTTGACCGCTCATCCATCGCTTCTATTTCCATGTGACGTGCTCTCAAGTCCAGCAGAACTATATTGTATTGTCATTACCCCATCAATCCTCTTAACTCTAAAATCATAACTGTTTATGTTATGTGTCTGTGTGTGTCTGTGTGTGTCTGTGTCTGTCTGTGTGTCTGTGTCAGGTGGTGAGTGATAGCTTTCCTCTGGTCCAGGCAGTGGTACCTAAGAATCAGAATCGCTCCTCCATCATCCAGGGATCATCAGATATACTGGTACACTCAACACATATCAACACTATAAAGTGATTCAGCTTGAATGGCTGAGAGGTTCAATTCTTTTCACTGCTCTTTCTCTCCAGGTGACTGTGAGTGCAAACGGGTTGATCGGGACACACAGCTGGCTGCCATTTGACAGAAGCATTGCCAACTACTTCACCTTCACTAAGGACCCCAACGTGACCAATCCCAAGTGAGTGCCCTTGGAGAGCCGGCCATAAAAGTGAACCCCATGTTCATCAGAACAGTGTGTGGGGTCCTCTTGCTGGGTTTCCATCCAAGAAAGTTTTTGCAAATGATCTATCAAATTAGAAAAACGGAATGGAAATGACATAATTAGCTGACACTAAAGAACAATAACAACTTGCCCAATTTGACTCTTTCCATTTTTCTCATGGATGTGTTATTTTTACATTAAGGAAGCCTATTTATTCACCTCAACCCAGCTAATGGACTTTTGCACCTTTCAAGTCACATTTTTTTTTGTTGCAACATTTGCAGAACGCAGCGTTTCCTGAGTGGACCGTTCTCCCCCGGCGTGGAGATCAGTGCCCAGGTGCTGGTGGTCTCCAACGATGGTCGTCTGCTGTTCAGCGGAGGCCACTGGGACTGCAGTCTCCGCGTCACCCAACTGGGCAAGGGCAAGCTGGTGGGCAGGATCTGCCGGCACATTGGTGAGCTCCTATTGTCATAGCTGATGTTGACGATTGTTTCTGACTATTTTTTGTTGTTGTTTTAGTTACATTTTGTTTTTATGTGTGTTCTGCGAAGATGTTGTTACTTGCTTGGCTCTGGATCTCTGTGGCATCTACCTCATCTCTGGTTCAAGGGACACATCCTGTATAGTGTGGCAGGTTCTACAGCAGGTAGAGATTTTTATATTCTTATGTTACACAGTTCACATGTACATAATTACAGTCTGGTAGTGAAGGAAGTGAAGGCCAAACATATGGAACCTCCTCTCTGTCCATCAGGGTGGGTTCTCCAGTGGCCTGTCTCCTCGGCCAGTGCAGGTCCTCTGTGGACACGACCAGGAGGTCACCTGTGTGGCCATCAGCACTGAATTGGATATGGCTGCCTCAGGGTCAAAGGTGAGAGGACAGATGCCAGAAGAGGTGTCACATTGTATACACAGTAATACCTGGCTAGAACACTTGCTGAGTCGCTGCATGTTCATGGGGCAGGTCATATCACACAGTCACTGATAGATGAAACCTTTTTACTCTCATTGACCCCTCTGTTTACCGTGTTTCAGGATGGCACTGTGATAGTGCATAGTGTCCGTCGAGGCCAGTTCCTGCGAACGTTGCGGCCTCCCAGTGAGAGCTGTGTGCCGGCTCACATCTCGGAGCTCCAGGTGGGCATGGAGGGCCACATCGTGGCACAGACCTCTCTGGAGGGACGCTCCACTGCAAAGGTACAGAGCATGCATGCACATAGAGCGCATATACAAACACAGAGATACATACTCTTATGTCACTGTACATGTTGTGTTTATTCATACAGGGCAAGTACTCCATTCACGTTTACTCGGTAAACAGCTGTCTGCTGGCCTCCACCACCATGGAGGAGCAGGTGACTGCTCTCCACCTGGTGTCTGACTACATCATCTTGGGCACCTTGCAGGGAAACCTCCACATACTAGATTTATGCAGGTAAAGAAACCCAGCAGATAGTTCACACTTCATCATAATATTGCCAATAAGTTGAATATAGAGTGATATCATGAATCGATACAAACCCTAAAGTCTGGAAGGGTTGTAGAACTGAAAGTGACGCCTGGGCTGTAAATGTTGTTTGAACAATTCCTTTGTTTGACAGCCTGAATGTTGCGGTAGCGCCGCTGGCCTTGAAGGTGGCTGTGAGGAGTGTGTTCGTGACCAAAGAGTGCAGCCACATCCTAGTGGGCCTGGAGGATGGAAAGCTAATTGTGGTGGGGGCAGGGAAGCCAGAGGAGGTGAGAACTGAGACATCAAGTGATTGGGAGATGTGGGGGTAGGGTGGGGGTAATCATGTGCTAACTACTTGTTGAAAACAAGTTTATTCAGATTATAATTATGGCTGTTTAGTCTAACATCTTTCAACCTCAACCTCTTGACAGTGTCGTAGCCCTCAGGTGAAGAGCAACTTGTTTTTCCTCCTTGTCTCAGGTTCGCTCAGGACAGTTCCCCCGCCGCCTGTGGGGCTCCACACGTCGCATCTCCCAGGTGTCTTCAGGAGAAACCGAGTACAATCCCACTGAGAACGCTTACAAATGAGATGAGCCTTTCCACTGCAACTGGTGAAACAACTCCACGGACCCTGTAGGGTGCAGATAAAGGGCACTGCCGAGATGCTGGCTACACTCAACAAGGCCTTCCTCAGCCTCTCCAGAAAGTGGGGAAACTATCATTCTCAGCCACTGATCTCTCTGAGAGAGCGACTATACACTGAGCACTTTTTTTCTTAAGGAATTCAATATTTTAATGCATTTTCCAGTTTTGTACTCTGTTTTTAATCAGCATCATTCCAAAGAGTGGCCTTGTTTAGTGGACGGGGAAGAGTCTGTCTTTGTGGTTGTGAACTTCTGTGTGACAGTATATGTAGTGAGTCACATTTCAGGGGCGTTGACTCACTCGGATGCAGACACAGCCTCAGACACAGTTCAGACTCACTGAGTAATGCTGTGAACTCTCCATGGTCCCTGTTTTGTGCTCCTTTCTTCTTTAGCTGCCTTCTTTCCTGTCAGTTGAATAACCCAAAGCCGTTGTTTGCCAATGGCAGCTTCTTAAAACTCCTTGAAACTTGAAAACTAAATTCCATTCCAGATTTCCATGTTGCAATACCGGTGAACACCACAGGAGGGTCGACTTTGTCTGTTTGCACATGTGGATGGAAGACACAGGGTATAATTGTTCACTAGCAGTGAACCAGTGCTGTGTTATTATCAGTAGTGGTTAACATCAGGATTTGCTGCTCCGTGGTCAATACCCAGGGGGATCCTTGCACCAGAAAACCGTGTATATTTCTGCATTCCTTAGGCCCTGCTCTAAACTGTTACAATTAAGGTCAGTTATGGTGTGTGTATGTCAAATACGTTCACTTTTTATCACGATTGTGGAGCTTGGATGCAATGAAACTCGAGAGGAGGAGCCTTCTATTGCCTTACACGACGGAGAAAAGGCCATTGTTTTACAAAGACAGAGTTGCTTCTATAATACTTGTTTTAATGCTACTCACTATATTACTGTATCGCTGTTTTATTTGATCTGAAAAGTGCCTTTTGCGTCTTGTATCTTGAGCCACACACAAACACTGAATTCCAATCATCTATTTGTTCACTTTTACCAGCTCTGGTTAAGATCATTGTTCATCAAATGTGTTGCTGGTGATCCGGTTTTAAGCACACCATATCGTACCATGACTCAGACATCAATGAGATAGGATGTTGTCTTGCCTGTGTATTGTTAAGTAACTTTAGTAAGCTGTTCGTCAGATGCACACACATGCCTGTACTGGTATCGTATTATTTCTGAAGCACTGAAAACGTTTGAAGAGACAATGACTGTGAAACACATGAGCAGAAAGTCTCTGAGTGAGCAGAGGAATTTACTTCCTGCCAGCTCCTCTGCTGTGGTCGGAGCAAGTTAGTTGTTATGCACTGTCATGATGGGAGAGAAACAAAGGGAACTGTTTGGGCAAATGCAATACCAACAAAATGGTGCACGCATACAAACTGCCCCCATCTTTGTAAGTGACGCTTCGAAGAACCTTCAATGAAAGCAACCATGAAAAAAAAAAAAAAAAACTACATTTGAAACTTCTATTACCATTTATTTACTGTGCACCGTGTACAAGTCGTGGACACGCTGGGGGTTGTGTAAAATCACATTGTGTTAAAATCATCTGAATCCGGTTAGGTGAGAAACTCTGGGTCTCGTTGAGTGGGTATTGGCAGCCTGTGTAAATGGAAGCAGCTGTTCCAGTACACATCTGACATACAAATAACTGTGTTTGTGCACACTGATATGTTTCTGTACCACTGCTGTGTTTTGCTCTAAATGTCATGAATGTAATATTTCGTTGAACTATGCAGTAACGCCCAGAGCCTTTTTGATTTTAGTCTGTGGTTCTCATAATGCAGAAATTAGTGCTTTAGCTTTCTCCTTCTGCATATCACACGTCTCAGTCCTTTGCCACAAACTAGGTCACTTCCATATCCGCTGTATATACCTGTTGTTGTTCAAACGTCCCCATTTAGACCCTTGATAATCCTACAGAAGCCTTAAGGAAGGTCAGCACTGCCTTGGACCGGTCCCACTTCTTTTTAACCACTATTTTAGCATTTGTATTGTTCTTTGAAGATGTTGAAAATACACTTGCTTTCTAAAAATCAAGCCGCTTGTGTTCTTTGTAAGCAAAAACTACCCGTGATAATCATGTGCTCCCATTCATTTGTTTGCCTGTATGTCTGTCTCTCCATCTGCTTCTCTGCCCTCCCTGAACAAAGTGTGCCGTTGCATTCGGTAAGTTAATGCTCTGGAAGGGGAACATTTCATCTGAAATTGCCCTAATAAGGCCATAATTGTAATGTCTAGTTCACACACTTAAATCCAGCGACTTTTCTTTTCCCTGAACCGCAACCCATTTCCTGAGGACGATTGCCCATTATTGAAAAATGAGCAGTGATTCTTCTTGTGAGCCACAGTGGGAGAAAACTGATATACTGCAACAATGTAGATCCCCAACTCCTCCACTGTAATCCCGTACTTGCATGTGTCTGTGATGTTAACCCCCATTAGAGTTGAAAAGGTCACAGCGAGCAGCAGCACATTTACTTAAAGAAGAGCCTTTGATCTCCTGGTGGGACGAACATCCTGGCAGCCTCCCCATAAACGCCTCCAGGGTACAATTCACTGTCATAGAGGAAAGGGCTGGGGGGAGGGAGGGGAGGGGAGAGGAGGGGAGGGGGGGAGGTGATAAAACTGGTCCGTAGACCCCCAGTCAATACACGCCGGAGAATGGCGAATAAGGGAAGTGGTAGAAGGAGGGGAAAGAGGGATACAGTGACTGCTCTGCCTCTGATGTGGCTCTGCTCACAATGGAGGGAGGGGTCGACACCTTGCTCTCGGTCGTCGGAGGAATGTCCCCCTGACCTCCCCGGCACCCGAGGGCAGGCCGGGAACGCCGATGGGAGGGGACGGCTATCGTGAAATCCCGCAATCTTGGCGTTGTCCGAGTTGTTCCTGCCAAGAACCACAACAACCCTCAAACAGTCTACCACACAATGACCCATAACCCCCCCCCCCCCCCCCTTCTCTTGGATGACAAGATCCCGGTTTTTATGGCTGCTAGTTCTCACCCACGTGTGACCACAGAAGAACTCGACCACTGGATGTAATGTCTGTCTAGTTCCTTCAGGAGGATGTTGTTGACAAGTGACACTTTATGTAAAGGAACTGTTGAGGATCTGGTTGCGCCTGAACTTGTGTGTCTTCTAAAAAAATGTTGATTATACTATTTGCCATTTGTTTGACAATTAATCCTCATAATGTCTACAATTTCTTTGAACAAAACCAGGAAAAATATGCTGTGTGTGTGTGTGTGTGTGTGTGTGTGTGTGTGAGAGAGAGAGAGAGAGAGGCAGATCTCATGGTGACTGAAATATGCCACCGAGTTTATCAGAGCCAGAACAACCTCTGTTTTAAGACTGTCCTTTCTGTCTCCTCTCATTCCTCAGTAGTCTTTGAAGTGCAAGTAGTATTGTGTCTGAGAGATCTCTCCATTTGTTTTCCTCTGAAGTCTCCAGACCCCCCTGTGGTCCATTCTCTAGAGTTTACAAGGTGTGTAATTCACCCTGTGTTGGGGTTTTTTATCTGTGGAATTGCTGAGATCAAACATGAACTCGAAGAGGTTCTCCCTTTGATTTCTGTGATCTTTTATTTCTGATAACAGCTGATCACTGTCTTAGTTTTTTTTAATTGTAGTCCTGTATGTGCTATATAACCACATGACCACGTGCCCTTTAATATTGGATAATAGGCTGACAGCTTTTAATTACAAGTGAGATATCTGCAGTTCTTGACTTATAGGCTGATTTCCTTAATATCTTTAACACTTCAAAAATCACTTATGTATTTCAAATGATGCATACTTTATTTTATATAGTAGTGAAATGTGGGGGTATGTGGAATCAACTGTAAGTTACATAAACCCCAACCACTTGACTAAATACTTACCAGTGAAAACGGCACACTTTGTTATTTAGTACAATCTACTCAGTCTCATTCCCTTTTCCCGATACCACCACGTCGCAGAGATGCAGCCAATCATAAAGCCACTCCGGAGGTTGAGGAGGTGGGAGGAGGAAAAAGCCGAGGGCAGCTTCCAGCACCTCGGAGCAACTTTGGTTCATCTGTTTCAAAGCTGGAGAGGGGGGAGGTCTGCATCTGCAAGCTGAGACAGAAGAAACTTTTGGTTAACTTCAGATCCGTGGGGGGAAACGACCGAGAGAAGCAGACGCGTAAAAGCTGTTGCTGGGGGGGGAAAATTGACGGACAGCAGCCTACATTTTTACATCTACTTTCTTAAGAGTATAAAAGACGCTTTATTGGAATAGCGCGAGCGGTCCCGTCAGCTGAAGCAGCGCTTTTCTCCCGACAAGCTCTTTTTTTTTTTTTAGTTGTGTCGACCGCGGCTGGTTTCTCTCCGTGCACTGGAAGTTGTCGGGTTTTTTTTTCCAAGAGGCCTTTCTATGCGGGTTGTATTTTCCCGGGGGGGTTTAGAGGAATAAAGTTGCTCTCTCCGTGTTTTGGTGGAGAGCGATACTGGAGCGCGCGAGCACGGACCCAGAAGTCAAGGAGGACCTGAAGACACTGACGACATGAGTCCGTTGATGATCTGCTCCCTGCTTCTGCTCAAAGTAAGAATCAATGAATTCACCTTTCCCATCGGTCTCAGCTACCTGTTGTGTCTGATGGAGGATAGCGCACGCTGTAGTAGCCACGTCGTAAGAAAGTTCAACCACTGACTTTTTTTTAATATATCAAATAAATAAGACCACACACCCTCATTTGGTAAAGGTTTTGTCTCAGATGGCCCCCTTTTGAGAAGATGTCGGTCTACCTCTTCTACAGGTTGGCAGATCACAGTCAAAAGAGTGAAACCTCTCATGGGAAAAGTCTTTTACATTCTCGCATGGCTGAAATTAAACTAATCTAAATTTTCCTGGGGACCTGCTGGAGGCCCCCCGAGGGTCCCCGGGCCCCAGTTTATAAACCACTGCTCTAGAGAAAAGGCAGGCTGTAGTAGTAAAACAAGACCATAAACAAGACCATCTACTACGATCACACACACAGGCCTGGGGTAGGCCTCCATGCTGTCAAAATATCCTCAAAGTATCATGTATTTATTTCATGTATTCACAAGAAATTTCAAGTAATCTGGTAGTTAGTTTTCATTTTTCCTTCAGTTGAATCAATTTCCCTATTATACTACAACCATGTGTGGTGGCAAAGAGCGAGGCAAAGAATTGGATCAGAGGGGAACACAAACCTCAAACACATGGACACACACTTTTAGATCACACGCCTGTGCAGTTATAACAGATGTTTTTATGACCATTTAATAGTTTCAAAAGGGTTTGATAGCATATTATTAAGTCAGGCTAGGTGTGAAAAGTACCCCATTCCTCCACTGTTGCAGACAACAATCTGACACTCGTCTACCTCAAAAGCCCATGGGGCTTGTAGTCCTGTCTGGACACGCTCTGGAGAGTCAAACCACTTCTACTAAATCAAAGCATTTAGATAAGCCTTCAGTCCTTAAAAAGATGAATATCTGTTTACTGTTATAAGCATGTAATATCACTTTCTGAATGAAACATAAGCTGCCTCTTTCTTCTGTATTTTCTTTGTTTCTTCAGCCTTACCCTCATACTGGCAGGCCTGGTTATCATGTGCATACTCAAGCGGTTTTGTCATAACTTGCTGGATGTTTGAGTTTCAACGTTTATTGTGCCCAGTTCGTTAAGAGAGCGCACTCCTCACACTCCACTGTTAGTTGCTAAGGCTCACATTGTTTTTAGTTTACTGTAGATGTTGCCACATTTATCGCTTACGGCAATTCCTGGTGAAAATGTGGCATAGTTTTAAGTATTGCTGGGGTCTGGATATCCGGAGCAAAGCAATTATCATCATTTTCTTACAGTTTGCGGTTGGAGTGAGGGGGTGTTTTCTAACACAGCCATTTGAATTTCCATTTAACAGCTAAGCAGTTAAATTTCTCCCCCGGGGGTGGGGGTGTGTGTGGGACTACAGATCATCCTTTAACCACTACTCTTCTCAAAGATTGACCTCGTGGATGAGGCACTTGAACATCAGTAGACGTACACATTGACAGAATCACTGTATGTTATCTCGTTTCAGAAAAACCTGTTCCGTTTTAATTGCTCTCTTATGGAGATGCCAACATCTAACATGAGATTACCAGTGCCCAAAGTATAAATTGCAACACTCCCTGTATACCAATGACAGTAATCAGTTGTAGATGGGATGCAGGTTAGACGGCTTTCCTCCCAGCCGGTCGGTCCCTCTGCCTCTGCTGGAAGGTGCTACCAGCGATGCTCAGGCCTCGGTCCGTTGCCATTGCAGACAGGGTGTGAAGGCCATGGGTCGGTGTCTGCACGGAGACAGAGAGAGAGCGCCCCGTCCTCCTGGGCCCCGATGGCCTTTTATGTGCTTATCATCACTCAGACTAAATTTACCGTGGAAACTGCTGGCTGCTGCTGACTCCAGCCTACACCCATACATCATATCAAAAGTGTTCTCACTTCAAAAAGGCACAGGAACAGCTTCAGGGCTTAAATGAGGTGTGTGTGTGTCTCTGTGCGTGTGTGTGTGTGTGTGTGATGACTGAGTGACTCTGACAGCCGTAGAGTTGAGAGCCCCATTGAAAGCAGTGCTACTTGGTGGTCCCTCTGTTCTCACTAGGGAATCCCTTTAGACTGCAGCTCCTTACCTAAAGGGAAAGAGCAACTGCAGGCCCCTTCCCTCTCGGGCCCTAAGGGGACAGATAACATCTGAGTAAGTGTTCTCAGTGGCAGTGATTCTTAACGGTTTTGGTGCCTTAGCAGAATAACAAGATTACAAGCATGCACACCCAAATCACTCATTGCTTAAACAGTTCACACAAAGCCAAAGTATGCTATTATAGAGCCAGCAAATGAAACAAACAGCTGACTTAACCCACATTGTAACTTAAGGGGTGATGGCTGTATGACTCTAAACTCATTAAATTGAATTGGAGTTTTAAAAAATGTGCATATGTACATGACATTGAACTTTGTAACACTGCAACATTTGCAAATGTTGATTTTGCTCCAGTGCTAGAAAACCTCAAAATGAGCTCTGGTCTGTTAGCTAGCTCTGGTCTCTTTCTTTACACAGACACACACACAGACACACACAGACACAGACACAGACACACACACACACACACACACACACACACACACACACACACACACACACACACACACACACACACACACACACACACACACACACACACACACTTTTGGCATTATACCTTAAAATTATTTTTAATATAACTATTTGTGGTTTGTAAGGGACTATGATGACGTTTTGGTGTAAAAAGCAGTTTTATAAATGAATATGACTTTGAAATGACATTTTATGGACATTTTCTTAATTCTTGTGTTAATTGCAGTGAATATTTGACTGTATACTGAAATATTTGACATGCCAATAAACATGAATCGCTCAGTGTCACACGTAGAGTGCCATTCCTTGTACTGAGTAGGTCACTGTTCCCACTCTTTTCCAGCGTGGCAGGAACTAAAGATTTCATTTTATATTGGGCACCAGTCGGTGAAATGCCAAGCTTGTGGCAGCTCCAGCTCTGAGCAGAGTTGGCCCTGCAATCAGAGCCAGACCAGACTCAGACCAGGCTCTGTGAAATGACAGAGGGCCTCGCTGGAGATAAAACTAAACAGTCCCGCTGCCACCAAATATTTATCAAAGTGTGGATTGAGGGCTAGCTAGTGTTAGCTGAGTAGCTCCATCTGTCATAGTGGGCCAGCCAGGGTTACCCAGACTTCCTGCTCCAGGTTATTATGGCCCAGGCCTGGTCGCAGTCTGCCAACTCCAAGCATCCTACTGGTTACTGCCTGCTGGAACCTCACCCTCACCCTAATACTGCTGATCTGGGCTCTGTGGTCGGTGTTCAGATATCATCTGGCTCCTCTGTAAGTGCTGCAGTAAAACTGGCTGTTGTTGTTGAATGAGGCAAGTCCCTTTCAAAGCTGTTTCCCCTCTAGTATCAGCATGGTGGAAAGTGTGTGTGTTGTGTGTGTGTGTGTGTGTGTGTGTGTGTGTGTGTGTGTGTGTGTGTTTCTGGTGGGCTTTTTTCGTTGGAGGCTCTACAGGTTCACACACGCTGCTTGTATTCCTTGGCAGGCTTCAGGGACAAAGAGAGCCATCAGTGGGTTGTTTAGCTGTTACTTTTCCCTTTGTAGAAGGTTAGTTGTTAGACATCTGTTTGCTCTTGTCAGCCCCCAGGCATCGTGGGCCAATCTCCCTTAAATGTGTGCATGTTTAAGATGCCGTTGTTTAGAGCCCGGAGAAGGGGAGGGGAGCGCAATACTGACCTTCATAGACACACCTGCAGGGCTGGAGGACTTCAAAGGCCCCTCTCACCCAAACAGACACTCACATGCTGGGCAGCCCTGGCTAACTGACACCCTCGCCTGGGGCTAGAACGGTCTCCTTTATATACCTCCCCCTCTGTTTCTGATGACGAGACACACACACACACACACACACACACACACTGTACATACACAGTTACACACTGTCATTCACACTGATTTGGAATGAGTGGGAGGGGAGGAAGCTCTTTTTACTTCTTCCTTCCTCCTCTTCTCCGAGTGTTTTCCTTCACCCCTTTATGTCTTATTCTTTCCACTGGTCTAAAGCCATCTGATTAAAGCCAGCCTCTCCTGTTAGGCACCAACCCTGCTGTACAAGCCCTTAGGAATGTCTGATCTATCCCTCATGTCTTAACTCAAACTGGGCTCTCCATTACCCACTGCAGATAAGGCCTCGGAGCACTTTCAGGGTGAAAACTGAGGCAGATTAAAAGATAAAAAGGCCATTTTGAGTACACCCACTCCCGTAGTTCTCCGATGGCATGGCAGTGGGATGTGTGTGATTTCCTTCCCGCATGTGGTCAAGCAGACCACTGAACGAAGCAAAAAGCTATTCTCTCGTTTTTTCTTGACTGTGTTGAAAACTTGTGCAGAGTTTGATGTGAAGGTCTAATGATTGTAGTTTCAAAATGTGGTCCGAAAGCAAGAGAGTATGTGTTAATTTTTAGCTTCTTACATAGCTACGTTGTAATTGCTAGTTGTTGTTTTTTTTTTTTTTTACCAACTAACTGTGTTTGTGTCCATTCCTGCAGGTTGCTCTGGGAGATGCCTGTACCAGTGGCCAGTTCACAGCGTCAGGACAGTGTTGCAGTCTGTGTCCCGCTGGCTTTGGAGTGGAGGTAGAATGTGGGAAAGAGGACACCAAGTGCACGCCATGCCCAAAGGGTAAGTCATTATTGCGCCAGTATAGAGTATGCTATACCTGCCGTATCATCCTGCCTCTCACTGACGTTTGCTTTCTAAGAGGCTGGAGGATCTTTTGACTGGGCGTTGTCACGACATCACCCCCTTGATACTCACCAGAGAGATCCAGGCATTGTCTTCAGAGACGCCGGCGCTGCACTTTGTAATCTGCCTCTTTTTTTGTTTCCCCCAGGAACGTTCTCGCCGAGCGAAGGCCTCTCGCCGTGCCTTCCCTGTGCCCGCTGCCCGGCCGTCGTCCCCGAGCTGGCCTCCTGCTCTGCCACCCAGGACACGCACTGCGATTGCGGCAACGACTTCTACCTTTGGCGGGATGGCGAAAGCCCAGACGGTCTGTGCGCCCCTTGTTCCTTGTGCGCGCGCGGTGAGGGTGTTACCCGGCCGTGTGGCTCCCAGGGAAACACGCGGTGCCAACTCTGCAGACCGGGAACCTTCTCCGAGGAGCGTAGCGTCACCAAGCCCTGCCAGAGCTGCTCCCAGTGCTCTGACAGCGAGGTGGAGATCAGAGCCTGCCAGCCCAACTCTGACACTCTCTGCATGGGTGAGTTGTGCACAAAGAATGGGGGGGGGGGGCAGAGGAAGAGAGCGAGAAAGAAAATGAGATAAAAGAGATTGGGGAAGAGTTGGATTTAAGGAAAATACATGGGTTTTTTTTAAAGACCATATGCCGGGGGGAAGGTAGCAATAGGGAAAGATAAAAAGAAGAGAGAGTGCTAGAAGGAGTGGGAAAGTCTGGGAGAGTGCTAGGACATGTGGTCAACACCTGCATCCACACTTCATCTGAACACTCCGAGCCTGGAAACATGAGTAGCGAGAAAACAGCCCACTTAAGTGCTGTAGTCCAATTGGTATGAGCTTGATAGGTCTTTAGGCTAACTGCCCCCAGAACCCGAGGGCCAAGGGAGGCTGCTGACCCCTGACAACTACAGGCTGCTTGCTCCCAAATGGGTCGACTTGCTCTCCAGGAGTAGGGTCATCTGTACACACGCAGGGGCCACGTGTCACGACCCCTTGACCCCACGGAGGTCAGCACAGTACCCTGGAGTGTTTGATCCTAAAATAGGCTGGCCGTAGGGGGGGAGAATGAGGCTGGAGGCAGGGGCAAGGCAGGGTTGCAAAGACCCAGGGGATCTGGATGACTGAGGCTGTCCTTACATCAGGCGCACAGGCGTCTGTGGGATTATTTATGGCCATAATTTACGCAGGCCAAATACGTTCATGATGTGTGCATGTGTGTTGGTACTGTTCCTCACGTGCCTCCCTCTCTCTCTCTCTCTCTCTCTCTCTCTCTCTCTCTCTCTCTCTCAATGGTCATAGATAAGAAGCTGCACATTCTGTCTCGTCCCGCTGAGTCTGATGGTCCTCGTGATGATGCTCGCTGGCCGGGCGTAGCGGAGGTGGAGGAGGAAGGGGAGCTCAGTCGTGCCCCTGGAACGCCCAAGTCCACACCCCAGGACGAGAGCGGCAGCAGCAACATCCTGGCCTACGTGTCTATTCTGGCTGCGGTGGTGCTGGGTCTGCTGCTCTACGTCGCTTATAAGTGGTGGGTTCTCGCCAGGGATCCCCCTAGACCTTGGGCAGACCTAAGCATGATGTGTGTGTGTGTGTGTGTGTGTGTGTATTACACACACACACACACACACACACGCACATCTGCCCCCATCCCAAGAACTACTACTGCACATTTCACTTTTTGCACATTTTCACTTTCTGCACATTATTATTTTTTCTTTTGCACTAAGCATTTGTATATTTTTTGCAGAGCATATCTCATATATTTTTTATTCTTCACAAATCACAATCTACTATAACTGTGCAGCAGTAATACAGTTATGGTTTGATTCCCTCATCACGTGGATGAAAAATATTCCCCCTTGTGCACCCTATTGCGTAAATTGGGATCGTTGGCTAGGACTTTGATCTGAATTCTCTTTCTTCTTCATTTCTCTTTTTCTGGGATGAATAACAGTTGACTGTTCGTAGTTTAGCTGACAGTGTTTTCCTCTGTTCTCCTCAGTTGGACATCATGTAAACAGAAGAAGGCTCTGTCCAAGGCTCGTGCGGCTGAGCTGGGAACATCTCCAGAGGGAGAGAAGCTCCACAGTGACAGTGGTGTTTTTCTGGACTCTCACAGCCTACAAGACAGTCAGCCCAGCAAAGGTACGGTAGAAAGAGAGATAGTCATTTTTAAAATCAACATACCAGCAAAAAAAAACAAGATTTTGAGGCCTCAAAAGGGTTGACAAGATCCTAATGTCTTGGTATTTCTCATCTTGTCTGCTAGATGATGCCAAACAATGAGCTGATTTTGTGTGTTTCCACAGGTAGCAAGAGGGATAGCAAGCAGGACAGTCGTCTGTACGTCAATCTACCCCCCCACAGACAGGAAGAGGTGGAGCGCCTCCTGCAGGAGGGAGGGGGCAGGGGCTGGAGACAGCTGGGCGCAGTGCTGGGCTATGAGCCCGAACAGCTGGACCTGTTTGGGCGTGGAGAGGCCCCTGCTCACACGCTGCTCTCCAACTGGGCCCAACAAGAGGGATCCTCTCTGGGACTACTGTGCTCTGCACTGGCCCGCATCGAGAGGCCTGATGTGGTAACAGTTCTTACCTGCCCCACGCAGGGTGTTTCTGTGGTCTGAGAGCTCCTCAGCCACACCTACAAGACTGACAGATTAAAGAGAGGAAGGGGAAACACCCAACTCCCATTGGAATAACTAGGGAGGCACGCTGACATCAACGCCTCTGTGACATTTGAAGGCTGCCACTGAAGTTGGTCCTGATTCCTTTCATTTCTTTATTGGGCTCTTTTTATTCACACTTTTTACAAAGAGAATGAAAAATTTTACGTTTTCCTGTACCCCAGTGTATATCATTTGACTTGACATGGAGTCAATTGAGTGGAAGTACCTTCTTCCAAGATGTGTTTGAGTGGATTGGCCATCTCTACATTACATATCACCACCAATTCACCACGGGAAATGATCAGACTGAATCTCATTTGTCAACCCATCACTCCCACCACTAAGTGGCAGAAGGAGCAACATTCCCAAATGTCGGTCAAGCCTCAAAGAAAGACATTCACCAATACACAGGATCTGATGTTCAGTAACTACGGTGAGCACCTCTGTAGAAACCTGGCTTGTCATTGGGATTATCCAGTGAGAATCTCCCCTGACAGATGTTTCATACATCTAGCTCCACAACACCTCCAGATGTCTTGTCAGCAAATTCTGACATCCCAGAGCAACACCCTTCTCTACCTGCTCAGGCGTACACTGACCAACACTACACACACACTACAATGACACCTCATCTACTTCAGCCTTACTCTTAAAAAACATGGTGCAGTAGACTCAGGGGTGAAGCCTCGTGAACGGTGATGCTTGTGCTTGCTACTTTCTTTCTGAGAACAAATGTCTATTGTGTAGATAGCGGCTACTCACTCGAGAGTTTTGCCTGTTTTTTTTATATTGCCGTTGCCCTGATGTTAAACATTTTGAATTGCGGGTGCTTGGTGCTCATACACCAGAACAGACCAGACCATCACTAGTGAATCCTAGTCTTGTTTTAAACTTGTCGTGTCCTGATTCCATCTCTTCTTGTCTGCTGCAGCCACTCAGTAGATCAAGGCCTTGGTATTTATTTGCATTGAAGATTTATTATGTACCAGTGATGTTTCCAGCCTCAGGCACAGGACATGGAAATGGAGCATTGTATGGAGCATGAAAACATCTTTCTGAGCTCTTCTTAATTATCATCGATATGAATGTAAATATATTAAATATTGATTGGTTTTTTTTAATAGTTGTGGCTTAAAACGAGATCATTGAACTGTGAAGACTGAAGAAAAGGAATGGAAATGAATTAATCGACAAATTACTGACACATTTTGAGAATTCACATGGCTCCATTTGTTGACACCTTATTCTCTCATCTATTAGACCCAGATGAAATCCAAAGACATTGTAACATCAACGCTTGCATCTATTTTTTTTTGGTTTTTGCTTCCTCACCGTTTCAACAAACAAAATAAACTCTATGGGAACCGTGGAAAGCTATATGTGTTGTTACAATTACACTATGAGAAGGCTTCAAGTGGGTTGATCATTATTTTAATGCCAATCACTTATGGTTTTGTCTATATTTCTAAATAGTATGCCTTGATGTGTTTTTGTAAGAGTTTATTTCATTTAATAAATAACTGACAACTGAGTCAGTCACTCTTGTTTTATGTTGTTATAACAGAAAGACAGTGGTAAACAGTAGATGATATATATGTTACTATTTGCTCCAGCTCTCAACACTGTAGTATTAAAGAAACAGGCCTCACCAATTTGATATCTCAAGGGTCTCTAACAAATGAAAGTGTCATATTTGTCATAGGTCCTTAGTCATTAGCAGCTCAGCATCACAATTCACACTGCCGATGTAATTAGGTAGTGTGAGTTGTATGTTCCAGTAGTTATAGCAATGCAGTTTCCACCATGTGGCTGTCACAACTGTTTCTTTTATAATTACATTGTTCCTGAATTGGATTACCGTCCAAAAAACACTTGATTTGCACAGCAACCAAGTTTGAAATTACTTGGCACATCCTATTGCTTATCAAGGGTTTTAGCGCACAAAAACATGTCCTATCCAAAGCCCTAAGGGAAATCAGTTAAGAGGTATTTAATAGTTTGAGGGTGAAAATAAGATAATAGGTTCATCCAAAATATTCTGAAAGTAAGTTTCTTCTTCCTCTTGGAGACACAATCTGATCCCAGCTCCCCCTCTGCTCTGAGCTGAAATCTGTTAATGATCTCTTTGCCTTCAGTTCTAAGTGGGAGCAGGCATGTTGCATGGCCTAGGGCAGCGTTACATGCCGTCACGCACTCCAGACGGGACTGCTTAACTGCGGTCTGGAGCACGCAGGCATGGGGCTGCGGAATGCACATATACTAGGAGGGGGTTGGGACAGAGGAGAGGGGGAAGCATGGCGGCGTCTCTCTCTCCACTCGTCACGGGCCTCCATATTTAGAGTGCACCGAATGTCTCTAATGAAAGCAGTCGATCACTTTGATTCCCTTTACTGGGGCCAAACATCTGGCACAACACTGTCTGTATGTATGTGCTGTGGTGGCAGTCGCGCCATGTGCACCCCTCATTAGAGGAGCGCGCCAATCTAAACTGGGATTGGGTGTGCACTCGGTAGTTAATCATGTGTCAGAGGTCACTCACATTCGGTTCTGGCTGTTAGTCTGTTTAACTGACACCCAAGTGCACTTAATTCAATTACTTGGCAAGGAATAAGACTCAGTTTTACAAAAAAGTTTATTTTCTTTTAAAATGTTTGTACACTTAGTATGACAATGTGCTTACACAATACTTACAGAAGAGTGGGGCGAAAACTTATTTTGTACATAGAAAAAAAAAAAAAAAAAAGTAAATAAAAAAGAAATGAAAATCACCCCTACCACTGAAACAAAACAGGGCTGTGAGTCAGTGGGGTCCTAGGTTTGACTGACTGATGTGGGAACTGCAACAGGAGGATTGAGCTGGTGAGGCTGGGTGGGCTCACTGTGCCCCCTGACCCTACTCCCCTGTGTACAGGCTTGGTAATATTACACATATTTACACTTTAAATCATGAAACAATAGTCCTTTTACAAAGTATTTGCTTATTTAAACATTCCCCAAAAACTATTTTTCAATATATTCACATATAAAGCAATATACATAAGTTGGAACATGTTTAATGCGATGTAATGGGCTGGAGACACGGTGAACGATCATGATGATGACCCAGTGCTAATGAAACAGTAACCTTGACACCAGGACAAATCTTAGACATTATTGAGCGACAGTTTGCAGAGTAATAACAGTCCAATCATTTCTAATGTATAACAAGGATTTATGGTAAAAAAAAACAGCAAGAACACACAAGATGTTAAGAAACTGTTAAAATCACAATGCTACAACCATCATTCCTGTGAAAGGGGAACAGGGCAAATACAGGCTGGGGGGTTGGGGGGGGTATGGGGCAAAACGTACAGCTAAACCACACATCAAACGTGGCATTCAAACCCTGCTCACTTCGTCGTACATCATTTGATTTAAAAAAGAAAAGAAAAAACATTGATCAGTAACCCCGTTCCTAACCTGCTGTTCATTTGCTGATCAGTAAATGTATTATGAGTACAAGTTCAATATAAACAACTGAACTACAACTTAAGCTTCCTATTCATGTCAAATATTCCCATTTCTTGCTGTGGACACACTACTTGGAGCGGGAGACCCTGGAAATTGTAGGAATTTCCATAAGGATACCACTCTGACCTCAGCCTACATCATGCATTCATAAAACAACAGAGGCTCCAAAGTCTTGTGGTTAGAAAGGCAGGGTTTGAGGAGTGGAAGCTTGGACCTCCACAGCCCAGCTAAAAGCAGCACCAGATACAGAATCAGTGGCAGGGGGTTAAAGCGTGCACAAGAAAAAGTCAGATGGAGAAAAAAGAAAAAGCACTCCTCTTTTTTTTATATTGATCCATATAAACAGTGGAAAGTAATGAAGAGAAATGAACAAAACATGATTCCAATGTTGATTCCTTTCAGTAATCCTCGAACGGGGGTAGAAGTGTTTAAAAAGTGGAATTGAGGTGATCATCTTGGGAACATTTAAGAGCCAAAAACAGGAAAATGCTAAAAATAAAATATGTCAGTGAAAACATTAGTCTCTGTAGCACCCCTCAGTGTCAACCTTTGCGAACACTTCACCTGGAGTCTCACGTCATGACACTTGAGTCTCTTGACAGTCTCTTGATTAGGGCCCCTTCGCAGACCGCCGGGCCCGGAGAGTTTTCAGGGCAGCAGTTCAGTCTTAATCATAAATATGTGTATGAAACTACTTCACCCATTTCATATGACACAACAAATGGTTCAGGCTGGCTGATTCATATACGAAGGAGTGAGTGGAAAGGCAAATCTGTGCATCTCTTGTATTAGCGCAGAGCGAGTGTAACCTCTATGGCCTCGGAGGCTAGTCCAACTCGGTGTCTTCTTTGGGCCTGTACACCGAGCCAAATCTTTGCATGTACTTCTTGATGTACTCCTTGGTCTTGTGCTTCACATTCTCATTACACTCAAGGTCCTCAGGGTTCTTGCAAGCTTTCAACTCCTTATTCATAACACCGTGAGTTAGCTAGTAGAATGGACACAGAGAAGGACAGTTAGACAATTCTCCTGCCAACAGACTAAAGTCATAACTGAGGTGTATAACTAAGATGTAGTCGGGTGGTTAATTGAGCTCATATAGCGACTTTGTTCTTTATATTTTGAGACAATGAAACTCAAGCTCTAAATGAGTGAAGCCAAAATCTTCTCTATGTTTACTGTGCCAATGCGCTCAGAGTCCTGGTATGTCCGAGTGGCACTCAATATAAACCAGTCCCCAGAGTTGTGGTTGACAATTCATAGACCCACCAAGAAAGACTTGAAGTCCTTTGAAGAAATGTTCACTGAAAAGGGCTTTTTAGAAAGGAATGAGTAAAACAAAGACAGGGAGATAATAGTGTACTTGTACAATGTGTTCCAAGTCTCCTCCAAACGTAGAGTACAAAAACATTGTTTGGCTGAAGAAAGACATGGTGGGAGCTCAACTATTTTGTTTTGGTCTGAGGGAAAATTTAAGAACTTTTCCTTTGAGAGAGCTTACTAATACTTTCATACAATGTGCACTGACCACTAAGGAGGCCAAGGAAAGGTGGACATGTTCTCTACATTGATGGAAATCTGTTGTACTGCTGTAATGCATGTATAAATATACTATTGTGTAACAAGTGGTATCAATATTACCTTTCTAGCCAGGTGTTTGAAGTCATCTGTGTTGCTGATGCGTCCAAGTTTGCAGTCTGGCTTTCGATAGGGGTTCAGACATTGTACTATGAACTGGGACATCTGAGTAACACATACAGAGAAAGCCATTTAGGATAGTATGTAAAAACGTACATCTGTATCTCTGCAACCATTAAAGATGACAGCGGCAGATTATCGGTATGCTAAAGAGATGGGAATAGTTGCGTGACTTGAATTGGATAAAGTGGAGAAGATCAAACAGTGAAAGAATCTCCAGTCATATCACAGGACAGAGGACATTGCTTGCAGAGACTCTGGCTCACCTCTTTGCGAAATGTCTCTTTACTCTTTTTAGCCAGTTCACTGGAGGTGTCAGCCTCAGCGGTTTTAGTGGAGAACTGTAAAAACATAATGGGAGAGGAATGGCATCATCTTTCATCATAAAGTCTTTTTTTCTCTTTAAAGAAATGTCATTGGTTTCACATGGCTTTTCAACTCTAACCTGTCACAAAGTAACCCTTCGCCATGGTCTATTCCTTTCACTACTTGAAAAGGACATTTTCTTAGCTGTAATGGGAGACAGCAACAACATGTCATATTGATAAACATTCAGCTTTGGCATACTGACATTCCACAAATGAAATAGCAGAAGTGAGGCTGTACTGGCCAGTGGCCACACCCGTATACCAGCTCAATCAAACATGGCAACTGGCTGTAAAACAGCAGTTACCAAGGTCAGTGGGGCAACAAACAGCACCTGGTCATCAGCCCTTCTACAGGAGCCACACAAAGTGGGGATATCCTGTCAGGACTCTCCCTCTCTCTGGCCCCAACCCTCAACAACAAAGGCAGGCAGGCAACAGCTGACTGCCTATGCCCACACGAGAGTGGTGAGGATCAAAGGAAAGCACAACGGATTCACATACAGATCTCCACACTCGCTGAGGGGCACTAAGCTCACAGAGTCTGGACAGTGCCAGGAAGGAAGAATCCAGAGAGGGAACAGTTTACAAGTTGAAAGTGCAGGGCATAATTTCAAGACCTGGACACAGACAAAGCCACTATCAAAACGCATGCTGGAAATGCTCCATGACCTTGTAGCTGTTCTCGGTGGGAAATATATTTAAAAAAAGATCTCTTTGTCCCAATTTTGTTGCATGCTTTCTCAATTCTGTTACATCTTTTCAAATTGATCTCAGAGACAAAAGGGACACTTACGTAGTTAGACTCTAAAACAAGAAACCGCAAATAAACGAATGCAAGGTCTCCCAGATGGTTTCCATTATCATCAAAGGCAGGATAAAGATGAAGAAGGAAAACAAACGAGGCAGAGGAAGAGGAGAGGAGAGGAGATGAGCTGAGGCGCCCGCCCCCCCAGCGGCCTTGGGGCTAGGGGACAGACAGCTGTCTGGGGGGTGGGGGTAGGAGGTGGGTGGCAGTGATGGTATACAGAGTTACAGTAGACTCTCCCTTCAAATCTTCATCAACACATGTAGATTCTGATGAAGACTTTTTTACAGTAGGATGAGTTGTCATCTAAGTCATAACACACTATAGTATTGTGCAAGATTTTTCTTTTTTTGTCTTCCAGACCTAGGTCACAGCTGAAAGTAATCACTTGTGCAGTATCTTCAATTACTTAGGGAACAAACACTATAATCATGTTTTGCAGCCAAGCACAAACATTCTGGGAACCAAATGAAAAAGAGGATTATTTCACATTGTCAAATGAGGTAACATGGGTTTATTTTCACATTGATTTACAAAAAATATATGGTTCATGCACAACATGACACTTATTGCATGGATAATCACATACCAAGCACTAGCCAGTACCTGTAAAATGATCACTGCTATAAGCTCACCTTGGAGGGGTTCTCATCGTAGGTGGGTGTTCCCAGGTCCATCTCAGATTCGTGGTCCACGCTAGCATTGTCGCTGCTCCCTTCCCAGGTTGGAGGGTCCCACTGTGTTTGCCTGGCGTGCAGACAGAGGAAATGTAAGACATATATACACAGTGGCATTACAAATACACAGACACACAGGCACACAATACCAACCTTGTGACAATGTGGTAGTAGTAGATCTTGCCTTCAGGGTCCCGTGCCACTTTCCAACTGGGAGGTAGGACAATTGTTTTGGGCTTGGGTGGGGAGGGAGGAGGCAGGTCTATCACATTGTTGGGTACAATCATCTCCTAGTGAAGAGGAAGGGATCAGCAACACATGAATTTAGCTTCACTTCAAAAGTACCAACGTTAGCATACAGGTATTTCTAGGGAAAAGAACGTAATTCAATCAGTATCAAGCACAACATGCTTGATACTGATTACAATTTATGACTCATTCATGATTGTTGTTTTGACTGTTGTTTACAAAAAGGCTACCTAAACACAAAATAGTATCCAGACAGATTAAGTCCAATCCTTAATTGCATCAATATTTAATTGCATTTTAAATGCCAATTTGTCATTGCATGAGATAGGTCTGGGACTAACACAACTATGCATTTTCATTCATACAATACTCACACCACCTTGTGGCCAGACTGAGGTATAGGTTGCCTCAAAACCACGTATCAGAACACTATAGTTCAGAAAATCAGGAATTTTCACCCTTTTAAATGTTAGCTGCTAGAGATTAGGTGGAGATTCTTCTTATTCCATAAATTTAAGAGATAGAAAGGAGTGTAAATGTGTTACCTGCTGGACAGCTTGGGAGGTGACAATGGTGGTAACTGTGCCTCCCTGCTGCACCACCACTCCCTGTTGGTGGCCTGTGTACATGGGCTGGCCATGCAGGTAGCTAGCAGTGGGCTCAGTGTATGCCTTCAGAAACATAAAGCACAAACCGATCAGATACAGCCTACAGAAATTCCAGGAAATTATTAAAAGGTGTGTTTAGGGCTTTCCCATTTATGACAAAATAAATGTTGTGTGGGGTCCTACCTGTATGACGGGAGTGTTGGCCTGAGGGTAGGCAGTGGGGATGCTGTAGATGGTCTGGCAGGGCTGGCCCTGGTAATAGATGGCTGTCTGAGCCTGTGCTGGGGCTGCAGCATACTGCTGCGCTGGCTGGGTCTGTACAGTGACTGCCTGCTGAGTGGTGGGGTCCCACAGAGTGGTGTAGCTCTGCTGGCCCTGCACCTGAGGGACTGTCTGGGCAGGGACTGAGAGGACAGATACCCCTGCATCCTGGGTTGCTACTGTTGGCTGGGCATACTGCTGGGGGGTGCCAGGGGCGAGTTCCAGAGGGTTGGTGGTAATGTGCTGAGAGAGGCTAGAAACTGGAGTGGCTTGGGAGGTGGAGGAAGGAGAGGGCAGACCCAGCTCTGAGATAAGAGGCTGTGGGGGAGTCTGTTCATAATTCAGGGTGCCAACCATTGGCTCCACTGGAGGGGTAGGGAGCAATACTTTGCCCGCGTTGGGGTTGGTGGGGTCTACAAAAGTCTGGATGGGGTATCCAGGAGGATAGGTGATGTAGCCAGGGCTGGACACATAGGCCAGAGAGGGGTCATAAGCCATAGTCTGCAGCTGCTGCTGCTGCTGCTGCTGTTGAAGCTGCTGTTGTTTCTGGGCTTCCCGCTGAGCAACCTCCTGCTCGAACAATTTCCTGCGTTCCTCTGTTGACAGCTTGTTGCGCTCCTTCCCACCAACCACTCTTGGTGTCTTACTGCTGTTGGATGGGTCAAACCTAAGAATCGAAGAACCGAAGAATGAGACCCTGGTTGAGTGACAAAACATTTTCCATAATATGTAATTGTAGAAAGGTGTACTATGCTGCAAGACTCATTTATTTCTCCAACAAGAGTCCTTACCGTTCCTCAGTACGTCGACTGCTCCTCTCATAGGATGAGGGTGGCGGAGAAGTGGAGCGTCTCCTCCGTCGTTCCGTGCTGCGTGGGGTTTTGTCAGAAATTCGGTCCCAGTCTCGATCCCTATCTCTGTCATAATCCCGATCGCGGTCTCGATCGCGGTCTCGATCGCGGTCTCGGTCTCGGTCTCGATCTCGATCTCGGTCTCGATCTCGGTCTCGATCTCGGTCTCTGTCCCGATCCCGGTCCTTCTCTCTCTCCCTCTCACGTTCCCGGCTACCAGAGGGGGTGCGTGGTGTCAAAGCTGTGTCTCGATCTCGGCTGCGATCTGAGATGAGATAATTAAATTAGTCAAAGACATAGAAAGCTTTAAAAGTCAAAATAGGCACCGTAGCAAACTTACCATTTGTGTCCTTTTCCACCTGACTTTTCTTTGGTATTCTGTACACCTCCTGAATGTCAGAATACAACATGTCAACAGCGTACAAACAGAGAATGAGAAAATCAATACATTTGCGTGTGTGTGACCATATTTGCTTGTACTTACCTTCAGGTCCTTCCAGCTCTCCAGGAGCCTGGCAGCCATGCCACTAATGTCCACAGCACTGAGTTGGGGCTCCTGACTCCTCTCACTCTCCACATCTGAGACGCCCTCCTCCTCATCTTGAGAAGGAGTACCTGCCACTGAGGGCTCCACATGGGCCACTGTGGGCTCCACATGGGCCACTGTGGGCTCCACATGGGCCACTGTGGGCTCCACATGGGCCACTGAGGGCTCCACATGGGCCACTGAGGGCTCCACATGGGCCACTGAGGGCTCCACATGGGCCACTGAGGGCTCCACATGGGCCACTGTGGGCTCCACATGGGCCACTGAGGGCTCCACATGGGCCACTGTGGGCTCCACATGGGCCACTGAGGGTTCCACATGGGCCACTGAGGGCTCCACATGGGCCACTGAGGGTTCCACATGGGCCACGGAGGGCTCCACATAGGCCACTGAGGGTTCCACATGGGCCACTGTGGTCTCAGAGGCTATACTGGCCTCTGGGGCCTCAGAGCTGGGGGGGGCATCAGTGGTAGATGCCCCAGGTTGTTCCTCACTACCAGGAGCTTTTTCAACCTCCTTTGTGTTTGCCTGAGCTTCCATATCCTCTGCAGGCTGCTCAGATGGAGCATCAGTCACTTCTGTTTGAGTGGACTCACTCTCAGGCTCTTGATCTTCAATGGCAGGCTGTTCTCCTACCCCTACATTCTCCCCCACTGCCTGACTGGTTTGTTCCTCCTCACTCTCCTTCTGCTCTTCACTCGTCTCCTTTGGCTCGTCAATTGCATCCTCCAGGCCCTCACTCATATCCTCTTTCATGTCATCATCCTTCTTCCCGATCTCCAACTCCTCCAATTTGTCTTTTACCTCCTCTGGTGGAGGTTGGAGCTGAATGCTTGGACTCATTTCTTCTTCATTTCTTTCTTCCTGTTTCTCCCCCTTTAACTCTTTGATTGGCTCTTCTGATGGTTCCTTTGCTCCAGGTGCAGCTTCACCCACTGGGTCTGCTTTGACCTGTTTGCCATCAGGCAGTCCAGCACGGGCGGATTCATCTTCTTCCTCCTCTTCCTCCTCCTCCTCATCCTCCTCCTCATCCTCCTCCTTCCCATCAGATGCTTTGCTGGCATCAGAGAGTGCACTGTCAAGACTGTTTTCACTGATGATTTTGAGGCGGCGGTACACAGCCCGTTTGGGGGTGTCACTGTCCAATTCTGGTCCCAGTTTGGTGGAGGACCCATCGGGGGTGTTGAGGGGTGTTTGAGCACGGGACGTGTTTTCACTGGAATAGCCATCCATCTCGGCAGGCTGTGGGAGTGCGTGTGTCTGGGCCCATCGCTGAATGAAGGTCAGGACTCTGCTCTCCTCCAACATGTTCTTAGTAGAGATGGGTAGCACAGATAGGGTCTTCATGATCTGTAAACAGAATAGTAGATCGTTCGTAAACAGTAAATAGCAAATGGATGCGTTTCTCTGTATAAAGGCCCAGTGAATTTCAGGTATTACAGTGTGATGCAACAACATTATATTTTTAGTGGGAGAGAAATGACAAATCTCACCTCAAACTGCAGTTTGATGTTGTTAGCACTGTTGCCCTTGGCTTCAGACAGCTCTACCATGAAGATCCACAGCAATGACAAACCATGATGGTCTAGGAACTGCTTCAGGCATGATGGATTCTGAGTGTCCTGTGCAATACAATGTTAATATTATATACTGCAACAAATATCTTGTCATGCTGCTCAAATGATATCACATATCACAAAAGTAGACACTATGTGACACATGAATAGCTCAGATCTTTTACTTGAATGAGCTTGAGACAGATGAGTTTCTGCTCCATGGTCTCCACTCGGACCATCAGTCTGCAGAGGGACACCACCTCTTTCTCATCATACAGGCCCTCTCCATTCTCCAGTAGCGCCTCCAGCTCTTCATCCACCTGAGGAAGGAAAATTAAGCATTAAGCAAAGTGTGCATGCAATTGCAGTGAGTGATTCTAAGTGGTTAAACCTTCTCCAACAAACCTACTCCCTTTAGCTCATTGAAAATGGTGGACTGCCAGTTGAAATGAAGTTGAACTCGACAGAATTAGTTCCTGTGTAAGCAATGAGACACAGACCACTAGCATCTGAAGCAATCTTAAAATAACCTGTCTTTTGTGTTTCATCTATGTTATTTATGGATGGGACCAGTCACAGGAGCTCTCAGAGCAATTAGCCTGATGCCTGTGCAAACCTGAAAGAATTATGCCTGAACACTATCACTACTGGCCATAGCTGTAGAGGAAAATTGTGCCTTTGCAAATAAATGCTGATTGGAAATATGTCATATCAAAAGAGACATTGGAAAGACTTATTTTCAAATGTGACTTAAAGAACTGACCGTAGTGAGAGCGCTCACTGTATCCTTTTTTCGACTGCGGTCTTTCTTCATCTTCCCTCCAGCAGCTCGAACACTAACTCTGTTCTCCCCACCCAGGAAGCCTCTACAGCTAGGAGCTCCACAGAAGCATCTCTGGGCCTCTTTGCTGGTGGAGAAGTTAAATAACGATTAAATCATCAGATAAAAAGGTTAAATAACCAGTCCTTGACCACATGTCAACTACATTTGTTCAAATGTCTTCACACTGGAAACAAAACACTAAACCCGAGTGAAAAAGTAAACTGAAAACACACTAACCCGTATCTCTGGAATTGGTAATCAAAAGTCAGTTCAGTTCCTGCAGTGACTGCCTTGGAGGTGAAGAACCCAACTCTAAGTTGGCCATTGACAGTCCACTGAAATGAGGAACAAATGATCACGTTAGAAAGCTTTCAATGAGGTAGAATGAACTGGTATAGATGCAGGGGGCTTTCTTCAGCCAGTACCTTTTGGGTCTCACAGTTGGGCTCACAGCTGTGGTTCATGAATCGAGAGCAATTACCCTTCAGCGTTGCATCAATGATCTGAGGAGACAGTGGAATGTCAGGTATGTTTTGTCAACCACTTCACCTAGATACATAAGCACAATTACAAGTGAAATATTAACATCCGTCTACCATGCGTATTATAATTTCCACATTTACCTCATTGTTCTTTAGAGACATGAAATAGTAGTGGATGTTCTTGTTGCGAGCATACTCTTTCACCCTTGTTTTGAACTCCTTGTGATCCAACACCTCACCACAGTATTCCAGTACAAAGGTATTTCTGAAATGGCAATCAAAGCAAACAATTTAATTGCAATGTCGTGGTCACACGGCACGCACCCTAGACCACTGAGCAATCAGAACGCCCACATGTCCATTTTGGAATGTTTTTGTTTTTTTCCCAACCAGACCAAAAACAGCTACTTCATGAGTAAAAGTCTTAAGGTGACTCATAACTTCATTAGTATCCCATAATGTGCTTTACTTTCATTCTGGTAGCATTGGTGTCAACTTGTTCAAATGGTGCATTATTAACTTTGGTGTTCAAGTGTTCTTTATGTAGCATTATTTATTGAAGACTTTTAAGAGGCTTACGGAGACAAGTCTTTAGCTGCCCGTAGTCCCCAGCCTTTGTCTTCTGTGAGGATAACCTCGAAGTCTGCATGCTGTTTCATCTGAAAGCGTCGGTTAGAGCAGTACACTCCATTCAGGCACCGTGATGAGCTAGGGAGAAAATAAGAAATATCTTCTTTGTAACGTCCAGCTCAAATACCTTATTCACTGTGTGAACAGATTCAAAATCCCATTGCAGAACTTCATTTCTTGACTGGATTTGACTTTGGTTGGTGTTCAGTATGATTTACGCTGATAGTCATATTGTCCAGTCTCTACACCATATCTCCAGATCTTGCTAGTAGTGAGTACTGAGACTGCAGTTTATCACTCTAGTTGTCACAACAACAAATATCATAAAAACATGAGTTGACACGGGGTCCAAAACCAGAGAAAAATTGTAGTTGGTTCTTGTCCATACTATTTTGTAAATACGAATGTGTTCTTAATTGACATGTCTGGTGAAATAAACGTTAAATAGTCTGATAGATGCAGAGTCAGTAAACACTTATTTCGGTACTGCCACGCTCCAACCTCGTTCTGGACTGAAGTACAAAAAATATACAAAAAAAATATACAGCTTAAACTAGATCTGTGCATTAATGCTGGCAAGATCAAATTAATCTTATTACTCTGTTAGAGAAAAGGAGTATATTCTCTCTACATATTAACAGATGGCATTACTCTCTGAAACATCACTTTATAACTCTTCAAAAGGGTCAAAAACTTATAAAAGACAAATGGAACTAAGTGTAACTGTTGAGGGTGGCAGTTGGGGTGTTGGTGACTTGATGACTTGTTTATCTTGTTTTGTTCTCTCTGTCTGTATTCATTTTTTCTGTGTTGTCTTGTTCATTGTTGTTGTGTTGTACTGTTTGATCTTGTTTTGCTCACTGCTTATTCTGTATTTATTTTTTCTGAAGTTACTACATTGTATTGTATGTTTATTAGTGTGAATACAAATCAATAAAATAAACAAAATCAATTTTAATATGTGCAATTTGCAAAACTTTCAAGAACTGAAAATCACCAAATTATTTTTCCAAACCTGTGTAAGAACTCATACGTGAATGTCTTTGCATGTTACATCACAGCTTTATAGTAGGTACTACAAGTATGCAACAACTCACCACTCAATCATCAGTAGTCGGTTCAAGCAGTCTTCCCCGCAGGCTAATACTCCACGAGACCGCTCCTCTCTGGGCAGCACTGAGCATTCACATTGCATTCTCTTAATATCTCGATGAGATTTGCTCTTTTTTCTGCAAATAAAACCATTTAACAGCTTTCAATGCTTAAGTCTGATCATGTTTTGATGTTTTATTATGATGTCATTCCATGTACAAACAAAAACGTATTTAATTTTAATCCAACTGGACAACACCTTACCGCTCAGTCAGATACAGGTTCTCTTCAATCAAGTCAAAATAAGGAGGCATCTTTTTAGTCTTGGAAAACTCTCTCCATTTGTTGGAATCTTGAAAGTCCCGCAGAGTGAGTAAAGGACGGTGCACCTCAGCCTTCACAGTAGTTTCCTTAGAAAAATCAGTTTCTCCTTGACGCTCCCTTTTGCCTGCAGGCCTAGGTTCTGCCTCATTGTCTGAATCCGACTCAATTTCTGGACGCCTTTTCTTGGGAGGGCCCCTGCCTCTGTGGGGCCTATGGTTGTCCTCTCTAGGTAGGTCAGGGATGATAGAGCCCCTGCTGTTGCTGCTTATTTCATGACCTTGGACAAAGCTTGATGACCCTAGAGTGTTAGGTCCATTGCATTGGACTGCTGCTTTACTGAGACTTAATGCTTTATCCCCACTGTTGTCCTCATGGTCATTAGTAAGAGAGTCAGGATGGACTTGACCTGCAGGATCCTGATAATGCTGAGGCACATGGAGGTAGGGTGGTGTGCTGGTCTGCATGATTGGGGGTTGGTGGTTCCAGGGGGATATACTCTGCCTGTACTCCTGTCCTGGGAGTGAGATTCCTATCTGTTTAGGGTTCAGTAATTGTGGCCCATAACTGCTATCAGGCTGCTGGTATGTACTGCTGGGCTGCTCTGACTGAGAGAAATCCCAACCAAGGCTGAATCCATTCTTGTTTATATTGTCAGCAATGGAGAAGTCATCAGGTTGGTAATGGGAGCACATCCTTCCATCTCTGCCACTTACATAATGCTGTTTGTGCCCTTGCTCAGACTGCCTGGAATTTTCATGGCTGTGGACAGAACTGTGGTTCACTGTTGCACTACTCTTTGGTCTTTCGTGGGCACTGTTATGAGGAGTCTTGTAAAGCTGGGCATTAATGGAGCTGGAACCCTCAGACTGACTAGTGCTATCAATCATATTGCTCTGGGATTGACATAACATGCTGTCATGTGGTGAAGCATTTATATTAGCAGATGCACCACTGGTCTCCTCACATCCACTTCCCTGCCTCTGTTGCAGACTGACTTGATTTGGGACTTCACTGAAATTCCGGTCAGGTGCTTTATTAGCATGCTGCTGCTGTGAGCTATTCATTGGAGTGCATGAAGAGGCTCCCGTGTCCTGTGTATCCATTGTTAGAGAAGAATTCTTTGGCACTACCACTACAGAGTGTAATCGTTTAATCGCCTCCCCGCAATCAGAGTCATACTCGGAGTCATCACTGTCACTGGCCTCACTCTGTCCCCCTGATCCATCCTGATTCAGTGACTTTCTCTTACCGGGTTTGCTCCTGTGAGCACTGTCCTTGGATGTTTCTTCATGACCATCACCATTCCAACATTGCATGTTTGTAGCTTTGTTGACTTGTGAGGTATCATTTATGTGCAGAGGCTCAAAGTGGTCAGCGCTGGTGCCTGTTGGTGAAGGCTCATGTTGGTCTTTGAATGCACCTTTCATAGATAGGCTGTTAGAGTTGATTTCCTGCTTAGTGATCTCTGCAAGCTTCACCATTCTGGAATGTGTCTCAGCTTCTTGTCGACGATCATCTTTTATTTCAGATGAGTCTTGTTGGCTGACTTCTTTAGAAAACTCTATTTTCTTAACAGATATCACCTTTTTAACAGTAGGCTTACTTTCTGTACATAATTTCTGCAAATTGTCACCATCTGAGGTGTCCTGCCCAACAATATCCCATCGAGACTTTTTTGTATTACTGTTACTTTTCTTAACTGATTCTGTGTTTTGCTGTCCACTTGTATGGGTCAGCTGATTCTCAGGTTCAAGATGTGATGAATCAGATTTGAGAGGCAAGCTAGTGCAAGACTGCATGTTGATAGTCACATATTTATTCAGTTGAATATTTTCTGGCTTAGTGTTCTGCTGGACATGGTCTGTGACACTTATATCTGCTGTAGCAAGTAAGGATTTTGGCCCCAATGAACAGTGAACTACCTTCTTGTCCTGGCTGGAATTTATACTATCATTACTACTGCATACATTTAAGATAGCTGCATTACAGTCTACATGTGGAAGATTATTAGAACAAAGACTTTCCATCACATTGGCCAAGTCTCCTGGGGCAGCATTTACATGCTTCAGGCTTCCACCAGAAATATTCTGAGAAGTTATAGCTGAATCATTTTTATTTTCAATTTGAAGACTTGACTCAGTTTCTTTTATTCTTTTGGAAGATGGTTCTTGCAAATTCTTATCAAACGAAGAGACCATCATCTCAACATCCTTGTTGCCTTGTTCCTTTCTCTGGTATGTACCATCTAGTTGGGGATCTGATATTTCATTTTTGTTCTGAGAGTGGGGTTCTACGGGGCTTAAATGTGTTGGTATCTTATTAGGACTGTGAAATGTGTCCTTTGATTGTCTATCAATTCCACTGGTTTTCTCAGAGGACTTACAGGGTGTCATTTGCTTTGAATCTGGCTTACTGGTTTTCTTTTGGGAGGTTTTACAGGTCTCATCAGAGTTTCTTTCAGAGACCTGTGACTTTCCTTTATGATCCACTTCAGAGTCACTGGAGCTGCTTTTTTGGCGTCTTCTTTCATATGTTTGAGAGTGGGTATGCAGACTTGAATAAGTGGATTTAACATTGGTCTCTGACTTGTGATGGGAGTTAGATTTACGGTAGTTAGACTCAAGTTCAGGAGAGCATTTACGTTGGGAATCAGAGTCCGATGTTCGCTTTGAAACCCTCTCAGACTTTGAGGACTGTGTTCTTTTATCTATCTCTGAAGAGTGAGGAGAATCTACAGATTTAGAGTCTTTCTCAGATTTCAAGTAGGAAGATGATTTTGGGTCTTTCTGTGAGCTTGAATGGGTGGATGATCTACTGGAGTCACTTGTCCTTGTCTTCCTACGGTCATCTTCAGAGTCAGAACTGTCCCGTATTCTGTCAGTACGGGAGCGAGAGCTTCTCCTCTCTCTGCGTGGAGAGCTTCTGTGTGACCTTCGGTCAGAATCATGGTAGTATGACCTATCAGATCGTGACCCTCTCTCGCCTCTGGATCTGTCTGATCTGGAGTGGGACAAACTTGTCCAAGAACCTCTTGACCTAGACCGTGATCTAGACCTGGACCTTCTGCGATCTTTGTCCGAACGGGATGAGCGCAACGACGTGTGTCTGGAATCACGTTCTGATTTTGAGTAACTAGAAGACCTTTCACGGTTCTCTGACCGCTTATAGGAACTTTTTTCCTTTTCCTCCACATTTGACCCAGAGGAAGACTTTTTTGCCTCCTTGCTTCTGCTCTCTGACTTTGTTTTACTTTTGGATTCAACCGACCTGTGGCTGGAAGACATCTGGACTGAATCACCATCAGATTCTGAGCCAGGGGGAGCACTATCAGATTGGGACCTGGTTATCCTTTTGTATACTTTATTATCCTGCTCAGTGCTGCTGGAACTCTCTTTTCCTGAGGAATCAGTCGGCTTCTTGAGGCTAGGGGTCACCTTTGTCTCAGAGGCTTCTGTGTGAGCACTCTCAGAGGGGCAGTCACTGATAATATTCTGAGGATTGGGTGTGGGGAATTCCATTCCACTTTGACTAGAGGATGTCATCAAAACCTGTACTTCAGAACAGTGTTGCTCCTGTGGCGTGATGCTTGATGTTAGTTTCTCTTCAGTAACAGAGACACTGAGAATTTGCTTCTTGAAATGCATCTTTGTTAGGTCCGTTTTCGGTTTAGGGGGTGAGGAGACTGCTGTTTGAGGAGAAAGAGTCTCTGCTATTGATATCGGCACTGTGGACGACTCCTTTTGCTCAGTTTCTGTATTCTGCCCTACTTTGTCTTGGGGGACTGAGGTTGTCAGTGGCAAGGCAGAAGGAAGTTCAGCAAGAGACTTTTCAGGGCTGGGAGGGACGAAGAACAAGCTCTGCCGTGGCTTCTTTGTCGGTGCTAAACTGAAGGACACTTTCTGACGACCCTGCTCCTCTAGGTTCACCTTCATCTTGGTCCCTTTAGGCAAGAGACGGTTGGACAGCATGACTCTGGGAGAAAGGCTTTTGATTAGAGCTGCCTTGGAGAGGCCCTCCACCTTCACCTACAATAAAAGATAAAATTACAAATAAGACTTAAACAGAGCTCTTTTATCCATATTATGTGAAATTAGAACTACAGGCTGTAGCCTATAGTAACAAAAAAGGTCAATCAAAAGCGCAAGTAAAAAGGTATTTACGCTGATAAGCTTCTTTTAGTTAAGACTTACCGAGGTATCACTCCCCTCCTCTCTGTGGTGAAGCAAGAACACCATAGGAAAACAAAAGAGAGGAAAGAAAGAAATCAATAATATAGCTCTACCTCTTACAGCTTACAGATGATCAGGAGGGACATAAAGCAACCCACATTATCCAGGTCAGCTTGTTGGATATGAACATGTCTCTGAACATTTTGTGTGTGCTCTCATTTTCCAACAACTTCCTAGCACATCTGCTGCAGCAATGCTAATTTGACATTTTCCACTACTGGGTCTTGCAATTGTGCTTTACCAAACCTAAAAGTGTAAGAGGCATTATCAGCATACGCTAATGATAAGAGGAACCGAGTTTTTCACCAAGTCATGAGAAAATAGTGTCAATTATAATATAATTATTGCATAATAATTGATAATGATGTGTATAACTATTGTCAATGATATATTTATGGGCTTTTTTTTCAAAATGCCCTGACCTATTTAATGCTAGTTTGACCTTAACCATATACAGGTTTATACAACAGAAGTAAAAGAGGGTAAGATGATCCAGTGATGAAACATTTTGAGTCTTCTCTTCTGCACACTTCCCAGAGAACTGAGCAACTCATAACATTTAGCCATGAGGACATGTACTCTCACTCGGCTACAGGCACTTTTTCTTGGTTTCTCTCTTTCTCTCGCCACTGAAAATTTCATATCTATGTATTGTATGTACCTTATTTCAAGGTTATTTTTTAAAATTATGTCTGTTAATATTGTCCTTAACATTACCGTAAGGTGTCGGTGAGACATAAGAATTTCATTGCCAACTTTTGCTTCTTGTGAATGTTTGTGCATATGACAATAAAAAACCTTGAACCTTATTTGTGCAAAATATTCTCTCATTTTATCAGTATATACATATATTTCTTAGTTGTCGCTCATTGGTGTAGTGTATGTGTGTGCCTGCTACTGTGACAGTGCAACTACCCCAATATAGTACACTCTACTACTCATATATGGCTGTGTGTAATTTCCCCATGCCCACACTTGTAATATCTCAGAATTTAGTGTCAAAAAATTACTGCCACAGTTATTGTTAATATGAATGGCAGTTAACAGAAGACATATAGATAAAAAGAAAGGCAACTATAAAACTTTTGTAAATAATTTGTGAACTTTCCATCATTAGATAGCATTCACAGTAATAGCCTAGCTTACAAAAGATATGTTCAAGGTCTATGCTTTTCATACCCTACTTAATGTAAATAATATGTGAAACTTGACCAAATTTTCACAGGATAGAAACCTAGAAAAGCTTAAGTCTACGTTAATGCTTCCTTCCCTCATATTTTGACTATTGGAGGAACTGTATGGAAAAATGGAATTGAAATTTCTGGTTTGGGTTTTTATTCCTCAAATGAAAGTGGATCAACAAGGAGCCAAGCTTGACACCAAACATTTCACTAGTTGGATTGACACATTTTCATGACATTTTCAAAACTATATGCGCACATTCTATTTTCAATAATGTTTCCAGGCCTGGAAAACACATGTTTTGTATTATATGACTTTTCCAGGTTTTCCATGACCGTAGGAACCCTGGAATAATATGCCCCTTTCACCCAGGCTGAGTGTACTGGTGTTACCAATTTCAAAAAAAGGCTAGGACAACTTAGGATTCTTTTGTTCTATTAAACCATGTCTGTTTTCCTTAGGGTAGTCTCCATTATGGGTGCTAGGCAACAACTGGGTCACTTATTCCTTTAGGATTTTTTTTCCCCCTTCACTGTGACCTTCAAAACTAGACAATCGTACAATGACATTAATTTACATGGGAAGAACTGTAACATATAGCCTACAATCAAACAGCCTACTACTTGCTCTGCCTGATTAATAGATTGGGCCTATTTGACCAAGACCTTCACCCCTTTTGGCTCAACTTTTCAAAATAATATTCATAGCAAAGATATCAACGTTATTCCAATTGTAATGCATGTTTCAGTTATAAACGCATGGCAATGAGCATCCAAAAAACGAAGCAAGCATAATTAAACCTAATCAACGATACCAAAACTTTTGCTCATTCATAAAGCCCACCACATAGACTGATACACATTACTGATTAGATCGCTTTTTTTCTAGAAAAAGAATTCCACCTAATGATATGCCCTGGGCACCTCCAGTCATGAGAATGAAATGACAGGAGTACACTTTCTACATAGAGGCTGTTCTGTCCAAGAGTAATGCTACCACCACAGAGACATGTATCATAGCTGTGGCTGCTGGAGTAAAATAAGACCACAAACTATCAATGCACCAGCCTGCTTGTTCAACACTCAAGCATTTGAACATATTAAGTCAACGAGTCGTCAGACCTCTATGTTAAAAGGACCTTAAGGGAAAGGGGGGGCTGCTATGTTTTGGACATTTTGGACCCTGAAGCTTGTCTTTGTATATAAGGAAAATAACCTGCATTGCGTAGCATAGTGTTCACTGTCAAATCATTATCAGGGGACAAACAATGACAGCGCCCTGGCTTAGCATGACTTTGAAATCAAAAACACTCAACAAAAAAGGGGTGCCATACAAATCAGCACAGACTGCAAGCAAAACAAAAAGACCTTGGGAACCAAAGTGAAACAAGACATCCATTGTGAATTGCTTTAAGAATGCATTGTCTATACCTGATCTCTGACTTGAGCAGAGTGTCCATTGAGCAACACGTCTAGGATTAGTAGGCCTGTAGAGGCTGCTGGCCAAGAATAATCCAATTCAGAGAAATGAGACCTCCAAAGTGATGTCACACCTGACAGAAAGAAAGATAGGGTTAGGATGAATGATATATTGAGGCACATTTTGCCTGTAACAGCTTACAGATACCGTGTCATAAAGTCTTAAAAAAGGCACTATGGACATCTGATGCAAGTCCTGCAAATGTAGAAATATAACTATTTTGCTTGTTTGAAACACAATAGAATACACATGCACTGTGTGTCCTGTCTGTGCAAAGGGCACAGTCTCTGCACACTATGTTAGAACATACATGTTGCCTCATGCCGTCAACAGTTGAGTATAAACGGCTTGTCTAAGATCCTCTTCCTGAGTTTTTTGTGTTATCTATTGTTTCAGTGTGGCAGAAAAGGCCGTTGCACGTCTTAATAATTTTGACTGCGAGGGGTTGGAGAAATAGCGCCTTTTCGCTGCTTGCTAAATTAATAATCTCGCACAGTGTTGTTGCTTCGATCGCACCACATTAGTAAAAACAAACCTTAACATGCATCTAGGATTTGACTATCATGGTCGTGGAGTGCTCTCCTAGATGGAGAAACATGGATGCAGTACAAGCAGAGATCAGATTCCATTATTAGACATGGAAGGGTCAAATAATCAAATCTACGAGAACAAAGGGTCTCTGTAAGAAGATGGTTGATTTAAAAGAGCCAACACATGCACGCTATTATAATAACCAAATAAAAGGGACTGGTTTTAAATAAATTGGGAAACTAACTACAGCATGGCCTGTTCTGGAGGAGGAGGGCCAGCCAAAACAGGGCCTTTTAAAAGGGTGAATCTTGCCTGGCTAATAAAATGCTGAGACAAAGCTATCTAGCAAAAGATAGCAATGTTTGTCACAGTATTTTATCAAACATAGCTAGTTACAACGCGCGCCATGTACTTGTAGTTAGAGCAAGCAGTAGAGTAACGTGGCATTACCTATTCGATTGTAACGTTGGTTTAGAAAAAATATCAAAACCGGCTAAGCTAACTTAGGTTGGCTAACATAAACTGGCAACACTCGTAGGCCATCTTTAAAGATAGCACGTCCTATGCTATACGCACTTCATGTTTCAGATCAGCACCAATGTTAACTACAACTACGTGTTTTTAAGCTATGTAACAGTGTTCAACAGTCATAGTTGCTCCTGCAAACTGAATAGCATCTTTTCTCACAGCTAGCCAAGTAGTTTAGCATCACTGTAGCATTCGCCAGGGGAAAGCTAGCTATCTAATTCGGACTGGAGCTAGCAGCAAGGAGGTTAACGTTGCTCCCATATTACTATTTGGTGTTTGACTTGTAGCAACTGTAAAAAACAATAAATAAAATGTAAATATGTCTGGCATATATTTTTAAATTTGGTGGATCGATGGGGAACTTGTTACTTTTGCCAATTTTATGAACATAGAGGAAGGATTTCAGATACGTTTCCGTTTCGGGAAATAATGGACCTGTGTACTCTGCACCCGGCTTTACTAGCATGCTAGCTAATGTTTTGTCCTGGCTGTGTGTAGCCAAGTGTTGTTGCCAGAATAAAGTTGAAAAAACAGCGGTTGACAAGATACTCACTTTACCGGATGCTTTAGGTCACAAGGCTCCCCCATCTTCGAAGCTACCAGCAATAGGCCCTTCGAAAAATATCAAGCAATGTATGCAGACGTCAAATCCATACGGGGTTATCGGAAATGATCCTCGGCTCGCTGGCTCCGCTGCTGCGCTTCAGCCTGGGTGAATGTTGGCGTTGAGCTAGCATGAGTTGATAAGCTTAACCAAGAGCTGGATGGCAGATTGTAGACTCTAATCATCAGTGCAGCTAAACCAGGGCGAACTGCATATATTTGGCCAACGAGTGCAGTATGATTGTTCGTCGAAAAGTCGATCCGCTTGCAAGTTTATGGACATTTCTTTTGCATAACTTTTATTCCACACTGGGTCCCTCGGTATCCTGCTGGCTGCGGCTGTTGTGTTCAACATCACATGATGAAGGAACACAGCTGGCGCGAACTTAGTCCACAGTGGCGTCCTATCCGTAGAGGCTTTACACATGCAACGTTAAATTAGATTTTTGAGTTTCATATCTAACCCCAGTGTGATAACAGGCTGGCTCAGAAAATGGCTATTTTTTACTGTCAAGCTAAAACGAGCTAATTAGCTCTTTGTAGTGTTCGCGTCAAACAAACTCCTTGGAAACTTTTAGGAATTGTTGTATTTCGTATAGAGTGAAGTGATAAAGACGAGACACTGGCTGCATATTGTGGTAGTAGCCTGCATGGTTTGTGGATAGTGCACGACTATGTCAACCGTCGTCATCCAGGTGGGTCAGTGTGGAAACCAGCTAGGCCTGGAGTGGTGGAGACTCGTTGCCAGTGATCCAGGTCAAAGCAGAGACATCCTCGAGTGAGAAAGAATAAATGGCTTCACTTGTGACATTACTTGTGGTACCCCTTGGGGTGGCTAAGCTGAAGCGTTGCGATTCTATTCACAGGTGTCCATTCATCAGCAGAGATGGAAAGCTTCCAGCCGTGTTTATTGACAGTGAGCCTAAAGTGTTATGGGGGGCTAAGCAGTTTATAAAGAACAAGTAAGTAAGCTATTAGATGTAGTAGTTATTGTTGAAACTCCCTAAATCACTTTGTATTGTGTGCTTTGTACTGACCTTTTATATTGTTTCCTGTTTCCACCAGAGTTCTAGACTCCAGTATAGTTTTGGCACAAGGTGGAAGGGGGAGTAACTGGGCTTATGGTGAGGATAACATTTGTTGAAACATTAATTAATTAATAATTCAATTAAATAAAAATGTCACAAACTGGTGTGATTCCATTAAAACCTTTATAAATGTTTGTTAGGCTACAATGGACATTGGGGTGAAGAGAGTAATGGATTAGTGCATCGAGCAATGGAGGCTGTACGCAGAGAGGCTGAGAGAAGAGACTACTATGGTGGGGTGATGTTGCTTCACAGTCTGATTGGGGGCACAGGATCTGGTATGTAGGACTGCAATAAAAGAGTGTTTACCTGTGCTCTGTAGTTGGAATACATTACTGCCACAAACTGACTACATGTGTTCATTTAGCATTGCTGCCATGAGATTTATCTCACCATTCAATTGCAGGACTTGGCTCAAAGTTGTGTGAGGAGATCCGTGACACATTCTCCACAGGTCATATCTTAACTGTATCTGTGGCTCCACATCAGAGTGGAGAAAGTCCCCTTCAGAACTACAATTCTCTGCTGAGTCTAGCCTCACTACACAGGTTTTAACCATTACACCTACTAGTAATATATCAACTCAAAACAACACAAATTACTTGTATGTCATGCTACAACACACTTATCATGGCATTGTGCTCCTTTGTTTGCAGGTCTGCTGATGGGGTGCTTCTGTTCCACAATGACAAGGCCTTGACCTTTGCTCAGACTTTGCAAGGGGTGCCTAGGAGCACAGGATCACTCTCTCCTGTAATGTCTACGGCAGGATCCCTCACAGTCATGAATACTCACATTGCATCTTGCATGGCTGGTCTTCTGCTGCCTGTCCAGAGCCTCACCCCTACCAGGTAAAAGTACTGTGCATGCAAAGAATGAGGGTGGGTGACCTCTATTTTGTGATGGATGAGCAAAATAAGTTGCACTTTTGCTGATATTGTTACTGCTGTGTGTGAATGTCAATACAACGGTCTCTGGAAATCTAAATTGCTGATGCAAGTAGTTCCTTTCACACCCCTCTAGTGGCTGGAGTTTAGGTTCAGAGCCCTGGGAGCTGATAAGGTCTGTGTGTCCCATACCTGCTGCCAAAATCCTACACACCACCCAGGCCCATTCTAGGTCTGATATAAAACATATTGTGGTGTCTATGGATTATTCACGCATATAACATATCCATCCATAGGATATGGAGTGATGTACTGTAATTTATTGACTATAATTTCAGTGTGAGGACACAATGGGATCGCTTGGCTACCTCCACCATCCAAGCAGTCCCACAGCTCTCATCAACTGGAAAGACTGTATCCTTTTTTACCCTAATTTTAATATTCTAGTATGCTTAATTTGAATGTGTCTTTGTTCATATAGATAGATCTATTTCCTAAATGTTGTAACAAATGGCTTAAAACAATCTGTCTGTATTTACCTTTGACAGTAAATTACACTCAGTATAGCAGTCGAGCTGTATTGGCTGTTGCAAGAGGGAACGATGATAACTCTTTCCATTTGTCCAATGCTCTTAAGAAGTTAAAGAAAGGACACCGCTGTGTCTCTTGGAACCCTTTCCCCGTGGATCACTGGACAGGTAAGCAAATAACTTGCCTTAAATTGTATTGGATTAATTGAAGGAGGTGAAAGACAGGTTTTTTAATCCAGTCCTGATAACTCTGACTGAGTGCAATTCTATATGTTTTCAAAATTTGATTTCAGACCCAAAGAACAGGCTGGGAGATTCCTCTTCCTCACGCCTCCTTACAGTGTGTTCCAATCACAGCAGTGTTTCCAGTCTTCTGAGCCATGTTGTGCAGCGGTCTAAAGAGATGCTGCAAGCCGGTGCTTACTTTCACTGGTACCAGCGCTACGGTGTGGAGAAGTTAGACTTTGAGTTGGCCCTGGAGACTTGCTCAGCTATCATACAAGAGTATAGCTGTCAATGATATATCAAGGTTCCATTTGTACACTTGAATAAAAGCCTGTGGCATTCTACATGGTCTTTGGCTACTTGGGTTGACTGGAGGGAATTGCTATGAATACATGTATTATTTACGAATGATTGTGTTGGCTCCTATAAAATGTGGACCACGTTGTTGCTATCATGGGTCTCTTGTGGAATAAAGTTTTAATGCCAACATCTATTTGGCTTGTTCTCCACTGGACACTCACAACACCGCACGCCGCTGTCCTACTAGACTAGTAACACCGGTGTGCGCCGCAGCAAACAACGCCCACAACCGAAGGCCTGGCGTAAAACGACCGCACTTCGCCAGTTCGGTTCATCTTCCAACCTTGGCGAGAGACAGGAGGCCGCAGTTGCCCGATTAACTTTATATACTTTTCATTTCAATTGACTTTTTGCCTGAGAAACATTTTCTGTGTACTAGTGACTTGTGTAAGTTTTGCCGTTAGCTAGGTATGGTGTGATTTGTGATCAGAACTGCGGCTAAACGAGCTAATGCTAGAGGCCTGTCTAGCTAGATAGCTGACGTTAGCTATCTAGCTACACAGTGACTGAGCTTTCTTTGTTCGGAAGGCTAAGACGCCGTAACTGCAACGCTAGCCACTTAGCCTGCTAACTGCGTGAACTAAAATGAATGCTACGTTACAGTTGTTTCAGATTGTTAGTGTTTTGTTAGTTAACGTCACAGCAATACACTGTTTAAATGTCGTTTGTTTAGTCACGTCAAACCTATGTAGAAAGCTTGCTTCTTGTGCTTCGGGTCTACAGTATCTGTATACATACTACTACATGGTTCTTTGGTTAATTATTGTATTGCCCATGGTATTGGTATACGTTGTTAACGTTGGCTAGTCAACGTTACTTGCTAGGTTTAGCAATGTGTTAGCTAACCAGTTATAGCCGTTGCTCTTTCTTGTTAACGGTTAAGTTGCCGGTAGTATAGTGCAGTGCTCTGGTATTAAACGCATAAACGTTGATACAGAGGTAGTTTGTTTTAGTTAAATGTGTGTCCATGGAAACCTTTCGGTGTTTAATTTTACCTGAATTTGGCCAATGTAATCATGTCTAAATGAGAGCCATATTATGTTCATTTTATTGTAAATCTTAATGTTCGCATACATTCTGTCAAATTACTCTTGTCAGATATCCGAATAGCTATTGTTAGTCTATCAAGGTTGAGCTAAGATTGGGAGGGCGAATGGCTGAATTTTATAGAAGCCAATCTCCGCTACTATTTTTTGCATTTGATAACCGGAAAATTGCCTGACAAGAGGTTAATGTGGGACAGTGGTTTAGGCTCATTGGTGAGAAATCAAAGCCAGAAAAGCAACACAACATAAGTAAAGTCAAGAGATTTCCCAAGGCACTTATAGTTCACTAATGAATTCAACATAATTAGCCCTTTGTATGTTGAGTGGCAGTGGAGGGCTGTAACCATAACCTGAAGATTGTCTGACCATGCTGATATTTAATGAGAGTAATTTGACAAGTGGTAAACTAAAAGTGCAAGACTTCAGATTTGTGGCCTTTCGAGGGCCTCAGGCTAGAGTTGCCATTTGTTACCTGACTCTTTTTCTAACAAAATGACAATTCTGTGTTTTTGGTTGTGAAATTTACAATGGTTCTAAATAATGTAACGGTCACTGTTAGTGCTGTTCTACAATAAGGTCTGGTGGTTCATTAGAGATGGAGCCCAGTTGAGTGGTTTGCTTGTATCACAGATGGCACTAATGCAGTTTGTTTTAATGTCTTAAGTATGTGTCACCAAAGCAGAAGTGTTCTCATAGCATGAGGTGTGGGTGATTTAGTGTTGTGTCCTTGCCTGAAAATAGCCTTGCGAAACACTACTGTCAAAATGTTTATTGCTGTGCTGTTTGGCTCTGCATATTGGTATTGTCTTTTTCTTTAGATTATAAATCATAGCTATGCTCTAAACACTCACAACAGATACAGTTTCAAAGGTTTAGCACACATAAATGAGTTTACCTACGCACCTGGTTGTTGTCTTGTAAAGGAACACTTTAAGCGGACAACAGCCAGGCACATGTACAGTAAGTGAGCAGTATGTGTGGTAAACTTCAGACTTTAGATTTAAATCTGTTGTGACAATAGGAGTGTAGTTGTGAGAGGACTGGGCATCTTGCCACTGTTGGTAGTTGGTATTCATGGAATATATGTCTATGGCAAACTGATGAATGTTGCTGGATTATTTGTGATAAAGGTGAATATTTCCCCCCAGGTAAAGGGGTGCGCGCATGTTTTTGTTTTCTTCTTAATTAACGATATGGTAATATGCTTGTTGTTGCTCCAATAGTGTGATTAATTGACACAAATGCTGGAATCCTGTAATCCCATATAAGGTTTTGTAGCATGATCAGGGAACTGATTTTGCTGGATTGATGGACTTTTTTTTTTTTTATAGACTTTAATAATTTCAGCAGTTTGACTCTTTGTTAACTTCATCCTGTTGTCAGCCTTATTGTCCTTTGTTGGCCAGTGATGGACTGCATTTTTGCAAGTATTAGTGAATATCATACTATTGCCTTTCTCTGAAATTGAATAGCGACAAAATGAAAAAGACATGCATGGAACTTGATTAAATATAGATTTATCTTTGGATGGAATTATGTGTTGGGAATGTGGTTTGCAGTCCAGATTTGACTTGACTGATTTAGCTGTCATTTCAACACAAATGGCAGATGCTTTAACTTGATACTGTGTATTGAGAGTGAGAGAGGTATATGTTGGTTTGTCACCTGTTCATCTTCATCTATTGAATTTCGTAAAATAATCTAGTCTATCTTTAAGCCTGTTGCTCTGGCCATTGATGCATTTTTATGGTGTTCCCTGCCTTTCATGTCCTATGTCACAATCTGAGATGTCACGTCCCTGTTCAGGTTCAGTGGTGTTGGAATGCCAAGGAATTAAAGCTGAGCTAGAGAGGCTCTGTCGGCAATAATGTTATTCTGTACCCCTCTGTCTGCAGGTGCTGTTGTTTGTGCTTCAGCATGGCGGTGGTCATCCGTTTACAGGGACTCAGAATCACAGCAGGTTCTGAGGATATTCGCAATTTCTTCACTGGCCTCAAAATTCCAGATGGTGGGGTGCATATTATTGGTGGTCATCAAGAGGAGGCTTTCATTATCTTTTCTTCTGATGAAGATGCAAGAAGAGCCATGATACGGTCAGGGGGTTGCATTAAGGGTTCCCCTGTTAACTTGCTGCTAAGCAGTAAATCAGAAATGCAGAGTATTCTTGAGGAAAGTACAAAAAATGCAGAGCTGGATCAGAAGAGGCCACTTAAGGAAAGTTCAAGACGACTTGAAATGGATGTTCAAGGGGGAGCTAGAAGAGCTGGCCACCCTGAGGCAGGTAGGAGATCAGGTAGCAGATCAGGTCATTCTCCCCCCCGGCACCGGAGGGCTACATCAACCTGTAATGATGACTTGTACTTGCTTCTGAAGGGAATGCCTTTCTCTGTGACTGAAAAGGAAGTCAGTCAATTTTTTCATGGTTTACTTGTTGATGGCATAATCTTATTGAAAAATGCACGTGGCCAAAACAATGGAATAGGTCTAGTCAAATTTGCAGCAAGACAGGATGCAAGAGATGGCCTGAAGAGGGATAGGGAATACATTGGGTCAAGGTTTGTGGAAGTTTACTCGGCAACAGAAGAACAATGGCATGAGGCTGGTGGTAATGTGGCAATGGGTGTCAACAGCAATGGCAGGTTTGGAAGAGGAAAGTCACCAATTCGCACTCAGAGGCATCCACAACATCGTCTGAGGTCACGATCACCTTTGGCCCCTAGGTCCAACTCTCCTTCCAATGAAGAGTTTTGTGTTATGTTGGAAAATCTATCGTATTCAGTGGAGAAAAGGAGCATAAAAGAACTTTTCCGCCATGCAAGACTTGAGGATGACCAGATTCTGTACCTACTTGACAGCGAAGGGAGAAGAACAAGATCTGTATTTGTACTGTTCAAGAGTCTGAGGGACTATTGTGCTGCCTTAACTCATCATAAAGAAGAATTCCTCAACCGATATGTTTATATCTCCCCTATCTCGAGAGAGAAGATGATCTCCGTTCTGGAATCGCCTAACATGAAGGATGGACCTCCTGGGAGGACTGGTAGGTTTCAAGAGAGGCCCCCATGTCAGCAGGGTGATCCTTATGACTCGGAGAAAGTGTGTCTCTATGTGCGGAATATGCCGTTTGATGTGCGTAAAGTTGAGATCATGGACTTCTTCCTTGGGTTTAATATCACAGAGGACAGAGTGGTCTTGCTGCGTGACCATAAAGGTGCTGGGCTTGGAGAGGCTTTGGTTGTCTTTCGGTCTGAGGGAGAGGCTATGAGTGCGCAATCTCAAAATGGGCAAAGGTTTCTTGGGTCAGAAGTGATGTTGAAATGCATTTCACGGTCTCAGATGCAGGAGTTTGGTATTGAGCCTCCAGCAGTGCAAGAGCCAATTCTAAGGGAGGAGAGGTGCTCAGCCAGGAGCAGTGAGGCATCCTATCATCCTGGTGACCTGGAGTACCCAGACTTGAGAATCACTCCTGATGGTAATACACCAATGACTAATCTGCAGATTCATATCCATGGAGGCAGCAATTACGATCCTTATGCAGTAGGCCCTTGTGCTCAACAAGATGGAGGTGATGGATCGGTTCATGGAGGCGGTGGCACCCCTGCGCAGCGTTTTGATGGTCCTACCTGTCTAAAGTTAGTTAACCTACCATCTCAAATCAAAATTGATGAAATCTATGACTTTTGCTATGGATACCGTGTTATCCCTGGATCTGTCTCACTGCAGTATGACAAGAATGGAATGCCTAAAGGTTCTGCGACCGTAGTCTTTGAATCCCGCCAGGAGGCATTAACGGCAGTTAAAGAACTGAATGGAAGACCAATAGGTGCAAGAAAAATACATCTGGTTTTTGTGTGAAAATGAGATTGTTTTCCACGGTGTCTAACATGACTAACAGTGTGATTTGGACATATCACAAAATGAAAAACGTGTTGATCAAGGCAAGCGATTTGCCTTTTTTTTTTTTTTCTTCTTTTGATTGTGGCATGGCTCCAGTAATATGAATATAGTTAATTTACCAATTTTATTATTGTCCTTTTAGCTGAAATTAGTTTTGTGATCAGGCGATATAGTTTGTCCAGTGTATGATTTTTGTATGCGACACTTGTCCTTCGATGAAATACTTGGTTTGGTCAGATATTTTTCCCATTGGAATCTTAGGGTTTACTTCAGCTTGCACCATAGTGTTGAAACTTATGTATGTAAATATTGTTTCATTAATAATGTGCTGAAAAGGTGTTGTAAAAAGTGCAATTCTGATAAAAAAAATGCATACATTTGAATTGTCATCTGACTCCTTTTTACACAGATCTATCATTTCAAATGCCACTTAATTTCTCCCGCCCACAGAAAAATGTTATTGCTATGATTGTTTATGTTCCATTAGGCGGCCTGACATGTTTTCGAATTTACTACTCATGGTTGTCGATCTACACAAAACTGTCTTTCACGCCATTTTCAAATGATATAGAAGAAACCCTGTGCAGAAACCCTCAACATACAGTACCTCATGCAAACAAAATGGCTGCACCATTGTCTCTTGCCAGGGAACGGCAACCTTTTTTGGCATGAGATTCTCTTTTTCCCTTGATAATGCTGTGGTGGTCTAGCAGCAGCCAGTCAAGCAGGTTCATGGTAAAAGCATCAGTATTCATAAACTCTGTAAACATATTTCATACTCATAATTATGAATTCTGGCTATTTAAAGGCACAAATTATGCAGTTTGACTGTCTATATTACAGTTTTTCTCAGTCACTGGTACATTTCTCAGATCAGAATTGAAATTCTCAAAACTACTTGTTCAACCTCCACATCATCTAGTCACTTGTGCACATCATAAAAGCAACTTCTCATTCTTCTGAACAAATTGCAAATGCTTTAGCACATTTATGCAAATTATTATGTACAATTGTCTGCTGTTTCCTACATTATCCATAGTTTGTCATGTTGATCAAAATGTATTATATTGGTTCTCTGTTGAATAGTCTTACCCCCCAGAACATCCAGGCATTAGTTCATTGCATAAGTCATTCCATGCAAAATGGTTGAACCAGTTGTCATAATCTGTCAAGCATATTTTCTATTTTCTACATTTCTATTAGACTTTTTTTGTAAATGTGTCCTCAATTGATGAATCTTGACTTCCACTACAGTTTTTCTCAGTTGCTTTGGTTCAATTCTCCAATGACAGTTGAAGTCGCCAAAACAATATGTGAAATTCTTCACAACATTTTGTTACCTGAGCACAACAGAAAGAGCATTTCTCTTTGTTACCATTTGCAAATGTTTTAGCACATTTAGGCAAATGACTAACAGTTATGACAATTTGAACAATTATTGGTTGTATATGTCTTTTGAAAGTGATATATGCCATACAGAAAAAGTGCAGCCTTGTTTATTTTCAATCATTGTCATCAAACCCTTCGCCACAGTTTCCATCAGAGTAACTGTTATATTGACAACATGGCTAAGCATTTTGACTATCTTGTTTGTACTCAATGACACAAGGACTTGTCATTCTGATGGCACTGACATGTTCATTGATGTAAAAATGTGCTTTTGAGAGACGAACTAAGGATTTTGAGTAAGTTATGGGCTTTTGCAGATAATCCATTGTGTGGTGCTGTTTGTACCAATTGTTTCGAGAAATGCGCTTACTGTTTTGCAAATCTTAAGGATGATTCGAGAAATGTACTAAAGCGACTAAGAAAAACTGTAAAACATGAGTTATAGGATATTTGAAAGACGGACAGCTGGTTCACCAACCCATTTGCTATTTGCAGTTCTTCAATAAATTACTGCTTCCAGAGATTAGAGAATTGCATACATTTGACTTTGTCATGCTCATATTGAACCATTGAATAACAATGAATTTGTTGAATGAGTTCAAAAATTTAATCTGTAAGGCATAAATAAATGTAATGCAATAGCTTGAGATGTAATTATGGACTTTTAACTTTTAGCTATAATTTCAAATTAGTTTTTCCCAGATCAAATTAAATTAATTAATTCATATTCAGTTTCTTAAGACACACATTCAGGCAAGTGACAAGGGACTCTTTTTCCCCCTGAGTGGATACTGGAAGCTCTTTACTTAGCTATCTACAAACCATGTGGCACTGCTTTCAGTGTTTGAACCTGATTCTCCTCACTTAATGCAACAGTTGCAAATCATGTCCTAGTCTTTCTACTCTGATAGTACTCTGGCAATTTGAAAATGTTAATGAAAAAGCCATTTGACATTTCATTTTCAACAATGTGTCCCACTTTGGGATTAACAAAATTTAAACATTAATTCAAATGTGAAAAGTGAGAAACAGCACCCCTTTGTAATTGAATCTCCTTGCTCTTAATCCATTTAAGCCTTACAATATGCAAGTTTGCCATCTTTCTTTTTTGCTTTTCAGTTTGCTACCATGCTGGCACCTAGTATTGCTTGTAAGCAGTGTACTGCAGCCTGGCAGGCCTATAGTTGTTCACAGCATCATAATTGTGTATTAAACAGTGGTAGGGTAGAATATCACTGAGGTATGTTGCATGCATAGTCACTACAGTGAGAGAAGAAATTTTAATGATCACTTTATTGCTGCCCAACAACATAGCTAGCAATTACCAGCATGGACCAGTTAGCTAGCAGCTAACTAGTCCATATGTTCACTTTTTTAGAAAACAGTCAATGTTAGCTCGATTTATTAAGTTGATATGTTAACTAACCTAAAAGAAATGACAATATAAATTCTAGCTAAAAGTTCAATTCAATAATACTTACTTTCATTTTTTACTTTTATTGTATCTGATGTATCTAATAATAATTTATTTTGAGGCAGGATATGGCCAGAGAAGATTGAGCCGGTTCTAACTCCTTATTAAACATCATTGGTTGGTGTAACATAGTAATCCATCCTCTCAAAGTGAACACCTAAATTCCTGTAGTTCATTTTTGCTTGCGACTACTAAAATATACTGAACGTAATGCATATCTGTATAGTTTATTTAAAAATTCAAATCCCCCAATTCATACTTGATAGAGATCGTATTTTAATTACATAAATTTGAATGTGTCATTCCCATATTGCTCACAATCTTTCGGCGACTGTTGAATTTGAATATGTTTTATCATCTTTTCCTTTTCTAACATCCAAAAGATATTCAAGAAGCCAAAAGGTCAAATGGACACTGTTTGCCCACATACCTAACTTAATGTTTACACCCACATACCTAGTGCTTGTGCTACAGTAAAGGGATTGTTGAGGGCAGCACATATTAAGGAGTTAAAGCTAATATTGATTTCCTTTATAGTCCTTTAGATGTATTATATATATATACACATACAGTGGTGGCCAAAATTATTAGAACACTTGGCATATTTAAGAGGTTTCAGTTGTTTTTGTTCAATTGGCCATTAAAATACCCATAAAACGAATCAAATATATACAAAGTCATCATTATGCTCTATAAACCATAGAATAGAGCCATCAATAAGGAGATTTACATCATTTTCATCACTTACAAAAAACAAGCTAGGCGAGTTGGACAATAAACTGGACAGATCTATTGTACATTCAAAGGAAAGCCTTTGGCTTGAGTTGCAGAAGGCATGGGATAACATTAGTGTTCAAGTTCTCAGGAAATATATTGACACTATGCCAGAGAGATGTGCTGCTGTAATTGCTGCAAAAGGTGGACATACCAAATATTAAAGTTAAAAGTGGATAAAAACAGTAGGACTCTCTTAATCTGATATTTGTTGTGCTCAGAGCAACTATCTGCATGTTTCATGAACATTATGAAATGAAATCATGTTTTGGAGGCAAGAAAAGGTCAATATTTTCAGATCTGTCAGGTGTTCTAATAATTTTGGCCACCACTGTATATAGATGTCAATTTATGTATGGGATAATAATCGTAATATATGTATAGCACGTTTTTATCTACAAAATGCTGTAAAATAAAAGGAAAATAAATTGAAGACTTGCACTGTTGGAGCTATGTTGGAACCGTCTCACTGTGAGTTCAATAGTATAATAAGAATACAAATCAACTCTGAACTGTACTCTAACTAGAGTATAGTATTATACAATAAAAACACTTGGCTTGACAGACCACTCACTGACAATGCTTAATGTAAGTGCAGTCTTCGTGAAATCACATTGCACAATGTACTGGGCCGATTACAGTTGCTTAATTTTTTATAATTTGATTATCCAAGGATAATAAATACTACCACGCAACACTGTCTACATTGCAAATATAGCCCCGCCCTTTCCCTCTGATTAAAGAGTGCCTAAGTGGGGCAACATCAACGACAGATGGGGATTTGGGAAAGGTGCAGCATCATTTTGGACTATTGGTGAGTCAAGTTATCCAGAGACAGCCACACTGGCGCCGGAAGTGTAACGATTTTGCTTTCAAAATAAAACTTGAAAAGTAGTATTGGGTGATTCAACAAACATTGCATCAAAATCTCAGTGGAATCATTACATTAAACTTGGAGTAAAAATCAAACTGTAAAATCACACTAAAATATTATAGTGCATGATATTTCTTGGTGAAAGAATACCTTATGGGTGCATTTGAGTTGATTCTGAATATTTGGCCTATGAATATATGCAGGCATAAAAAGAACATTTTAGGGGAAAACAACTGCATTTTCATTTAATAGAGATTGCCACATTCTTTCACTTTGGTATTTTGTGTCACTGTTATAAAGTTCGTCAATAAAGGTTTATTGTGAAGGTTTTGACCGGAAGTCCTATTTTTGTTCTGCTGGCATGACAGTGGTGAGGCGAGTTTAGGGAGGGAGTCACGCTCATGGAATATAGCAGAATTTGAGAATACAGGTGAATGTAAAGTGATTTAACGTTAACTGTATTCTTTGAGATGATAAATGACAACTATGGTAACGTTGCCTTTTACACTAGTTAACATGCCAACGTTGCTATTAATATAGGTTCGCTAAGTTCATGTTTCTACATCATATTGTTTTAAAAGTTGCATGTGTCAACAACTAAGTTAGGCTAGGTTAGCAGATTGTGTAGCGAAACTAACTTTCGCTAGTTCTAAGCAGTGATAATTGTACCGCTGATGTTAGCTGCCTGCCTTTTGAGTTAACGTTAATACCTTTCCGACAGATGCCCACCTTTCTCTTACTAACCGCACGTTAGTGGTCTGAGAAATTTCTACCTATTTTCCAAGGTAAGTTAGTCCATTGGATGGATAACTTTAGCTAACCGTTAACAACCAGTGCTGTTAAGTTCACAAATTATTAATTAACGTTAGCTAACGTTTGCTAACTTACTGAAGCTAAGGTAGCTAGTTCTATTTTCTTGAAATTCAACGGGAAATTAAAATCTACTTTAGCTCACGTTAGTTTAAGAGAAAATGCCTCATTGAGCCGTGGACATTGCCTAAATCAGGCACACCCAAAACCTGTCACGTCAACTACCCCCAAATACATAATCATTAGACCTTCATTCATTTGTTTAGTTTTGTCCTGAGGAGCCCCATCTATGATTAAGTACAGAATTGGATAACTGTCTGCTGTAGATGGGGAGAGGGTAGTGAAACGTACACCCAAATAGTCATCTTATTCATTCTCCCATTGTGCTAACCGCTGAAATAAACAATAGTGAAATTAAATTATTAATATACTGGGGCCCCCTGGAACCCTCTCCTTGGACCCAGGACCCTTGATGGTTCCCGGACCTCACTTTGGGAAGCACTGCGACTTACTGCAGCAAATGTTAGTACTATCTAACTGTTGGCATTAATAGTGCTCATTGTTTCAATTTGATGAGCAACCTACCATGTGCCAAGTCTAAAACAGCATTTATTAAATGTATTGACTTCAGAATGGAAGTATCAAGGAGGAGAGTTCTCCAGAAACATCTGGAGCCTGCGAGACCCCTGCGCCGCTGCAACCACCTTGACCAGGGTAAGGAGTTTGCATAAGCTTGTGTACAACATGTGTGGGAATTCATCATGGATGCCAATTTTGACTTTATTGTACTCATATTTCATCACATAATACTGTTCTGCTCATATATGAAGTATATCACCTCATATATCACTATTTTATTCAGAGCCCAAGAGAAATGCTGACACATGTGCACAGACACTGATTGAGGCAGAGGACCAACAGGTGAGCAATTGGTATCCTGTAGGGCACAAAGCCAATATTATTAGACAATATTATAGCTTCACTCACTCAAATTGGTAAATTATTATGCATTTGAATAATAATGTCAAAATGATGTGCCCACTAGGCAATTAGTCTTTACCAGTCCAAGTATTATTCAAACAATGTTCTGTTTTTTCCACTTCAAAGAGAAATATTAGTGTAGAACAATTCTACAAGATTGTCCACCTCCACAAACAGAAGGAAGGTAAGACAATCTAAACTTTGACAAGACACTTGACAACTCCTATAATTTATGAAGCATAGCTCATGCTGGAAGCTTTTCTGAACCAATTAGAGGCTTCACATTTTCAAGATACCTTAATTGGTTCAGGTGTGCCTGAGTAGAGCTGGAGCTAAAACCTGCAGGACAAGGGGCACCTGAGGTGTTCGGTGGATCTAAAGCAGTGGTCCTCATATCAGTCCGTGGGGTCTGGAGTACTGCATGGTTTTCTATTCTACTAGGTAATTAATTGCATCCACCTGACATCCCTGGTCTAAATCAGTTCCTGATCAGACAGCTAGAATGGAAATGACCTGGCAGAATAGAAAACCAGCAGTACTCTGACCCACTGACCCACCCACTTTTTAAAAATTAAAATTTAAACTGAAGCACCCAAATTCATCCATATGCTTCAGCTCTCTGGGCTTCTCTCCGTCCTCGGATCAACATTTGCTTTGATATAGCAGCAGTTGTAAAATTAATAATTTCTTTCATTGAAGACGGCGCAGGGGAGGACAAAGGACACAGACATTTTGGCCTTTGAAGTCTTAGGGCCGAAACATCTGTACTTTGTCCTCCCCCTATGCTGTTCATTTTAACAGTTACCTGCTCTGTATGTAGCATAATGACAAACTTTAAGCAGCAAAGTGCACAAAGGAGCCATATTCAGATTAATTTTGTGTTAAAATAAACAAAACCAAACTGGGTAGGTTTTTGTGATTTGCCTGATTTGATATTGCTATCTGGCTAACTTGAATATTTTTTTTTATTTTAGGAAGAATATCTTACACAAGAGATTTTTTAATTGGCCTGGCAAGTTCTCCTGTGGCCAAGATGAAGCCAGAATACTTGCCAGAGCACCCAATAGTCTTAGAAAAGGCAGTAAGTTGGGTGTTTGTCTTCAACTTTACAGAATTATCGTCATTATCTGACAAGTAGCTGTGATGCTATTTGGGTGGGATTGAATTATGTTTTTTTATACATCTTCACAGAGAGATCGTGGGCTGCCGAGTCTGAAATTAAGTGAAAGCAATGAAGAAATGTGAGTATAATTTCAGAATGTCCTCTGGCCATTGATATTCTACAATAAGCGAAAGCACATGAAAATTTAATTCACATTTTTTAAATCCAGATCACAATTTGAACGCTTAAAGCACATTAGCCTCATGTGCTCTGACCCATTACTGGCTGTCGTGAATATCAGTGTCATGTACTTAATTATGGGTACCTTTTACTATGTTGAATTCAGTGCAGTATATTAACACATTCACATAAATCTGATTTTGTGTGTCAATACTTTCTATTTTTAGGGTGGCATGAAAGAGTTTGGACAGGTGCTGGTTTTGCTGTGATTGAGCCACGTTAATAAATGCTAAACCTGAAAGGCGCTAGCTTTCATAGTTAGATCCCCTTTTCTTACTAGCAATGGCAATTGGTTTTGTTTGTGTCAGGCAAATGTTGACGTCTACTCTAACACACTGTAGATCTATGCAATGTTTACAGTCATTCATTAGTGCAACTACGTTATTACCCCATTGAAATTTGCTGCTGTGCCTGAAAAGATGGGGGTAGTTTTTGAATGGGAAGATCCAGTCAGTATGGAGGTAGAAATGCTTTGCTCATCTTAAGAATTTTGCACAGGTGTTCACCTCAAAGGGTGTTTTGTTGTTGTTGAAATTAATATTTATTTTGCCTACACATTTATATTTTGAGTTGCATGTAGATTTTTATAGAAGAGACTGATTACAGTTTGAAGTTGCACAAATTCACAATACTAAAACTCGCCATTTTTGTGTGCATAAGTATGAGGATGGCATTTTGCTTTAATATTCTGCTGTGTATAATTTGGACTATATAAAAGTATATATATTTTATTTGACATTTTAACCCTAACAGTCACTACAGCGTTTCAGTTTTGTTTGAAGATTTGATTTAAAGAAATTGGTTTGACTGATTTTGCTATTTAACTCATTTATGTAAAAGAATTATGTCTTTAAGTGAAGATGGCCAAATTGATGTTTGTCATCAGCTGTACTGTCTTACTAATACTTGTACATGTTTCACTTATAAAGAACAATTTGACACACAATGTGGTCTGTTGATGTTTTCTTTTGTGTATCTGACAGAAACTTGATAATGATGTTGCATCAACAAAGACATAATTATTAATTCTGTCATTATTTAAAACATTTTAGTCTGCTACAAACTAAAGGGGCTGTATCAGAAATTTGCAAAAAATGTATGCTGCATTTCATCTATATCTATTGATCCCACAATCACATTGACGAGCAATGGTTTGTTAGACTGGGTAAAGGGTTTTGTATTGTTTTTTCCTGATTGGCTCAAGACAATATTTCATAAAATATTTACGGTCTAAAGTGCTGTTATAAGATGTTTCTTGTTTCAATTTATTTCACTGATACAAGATTATATTCCTTCAACTATGTGGAGCCCACTAATTACGTTCTCTGTAAACTAATTACGTTCTCCAGATTTTTTTCTGGCCATAAGTGACCAGAAGATCCTCTTACAGCTAACCAGGAAACAAAAATATCTTTTCTAATCTCTACCTCAAACCTAAACCTAATATACACATGTAACCACCTACTGCACTCCAAAGCAATTGTCAAGAAATAGAAACAAAACAGTGAAAACACATCAAAAAGGCAATGCAGGGCAGGTGTAGTTGTTTTCATAGAGCCAAATAGGTTGCAGCTTCTCACAAATGATGTGCTTTTTGGCTTCTGGAGTAAATTACATTACAGTCAATTAGCAGACACTTTTATCTAAAGTGACTTACAATAAGTGCATTCAACGTAGGTAAGCATTTAAGAGCATAACCAGTGCTAAGGTAAAAGTTATCTACCTACTTTTTATTGAAACAAATGAGACAAATAAGTGAAGCAAATAAACAAGTGTACAAGCGTACTTGGCTTTTTTAAGATCTTACATAAAATTGTGTAAATGTATTTGAATTAATCTTGTAGAACGGCTGGCCAATCATGTCATGGAGGGCTGAGAGTATGCAGGTTTTCATTCCAACCAAAGACCACAGCAGGTGATTTCACTGATTAGCCCCTCACACCTGGTTGAAGGTGTGGAAAGAAAAACAATTTCTGTTATCAAGGATAGTAACATGTATTATGTTTGGGGTCAACATCATTGATGTGAGCGCCTACAATGCCTTTGCAATATGGAGCGAAATAAACAAGGACTGGAACAGCGGAAAACTGAGTCGAAGGAGGATTTTCCTGGAGCAGCTGGGTTACGCGCTGGTGAAACCTTGAGAGAAGATGGTGAAGAGCATCAACATCTGCTGCAGCTGTTGTGAAGGACATCCAAACGGAGACACAACACCTCAACTCCAGTGGTTCAAACAGCATGCAGGAAATGTGGCAGGTGCCAGGTCTGTCCCAAATGACTCCCAAGACCAGTAACACGTGTGTGATATGCAAGAAATATGTCTCCAAGGAGCATGCACACACTCTACACATCATGTGCATAGTAGTGTAGACAAAGGCTGGACTGTACCTTGTGGTGGCCTGTAGTAAAAATAATATGCTGTTCATATTCTGTCAAACTCATTTTGGTGACTACGTTTGTTTTTTTACTATCTCACATATACATAGCATACATATTCGCATACATAGCACTTACAGTAGCAAAGAACAATCCCTACATTACATTTTTATTGGTGTTTTTTGAAAGTAAAGAACTGTTATGTGTTCCTTACTGATGATGATCCCGAACATAATTGACCCCAAACATAATACATGTTACTGTCCTTGATGACAGAAATTGTTTTTCTTTCCAAATGTTAATAGGTATTCTGGATGTATAAGGGGGGTGGGGGGAGTTATGTTTTATTTAAAGTGGTATTTACACCTTTTGGTGTTTTTCTTTTTTTTAAAAATATTTTATTGTTCACGTTTTTATTTATTACTCGTGTTTTATCTTGTAAAGCACTTTAACTATGTTTTGAAAAGTGCTCTATAATATTTTAATTACGATATAGGTCCCGTTAACCAGCTTTGCTGCGGCTAGATGTACCCCTCTGATCACTTCTCAATAGACACCACCACAGCACACAGCGTGTTTGTCCAGGCGGCCATCGCGTGGTAACTGCGCAGCTGCTGCTCAGTCCCGATGGAACGTGCATATGTCCATGAGTACGTGACGGAGGCAGGGAGCGCGCACCACCGCTGCAGTTATGATGCCCATGACTCGTCACGTAGTTGTAAATTGGAGCCTCACGTAGCGACCTCGACGTCAGCCGCATTTCAGATACAGATCCACATTCATTTGGAAGAAACAGGGAGTTCCAAGTAATTACATCGGATAGGTAAATGTTTACCTGCTACGTATTGACTGGCTTTAACTGTGTAATTGGCTAATTTTGATGGTAAAGATGTAACCTTTGTGATAACGAAACTAAGATGTGTTTGAGACGAGCTCTCCTAGTGACTGGAAATGGAAAAGTGTGCCTTAATTGTATGAATTTGATTTGCTAGTTGGATTTTTAGGTTTAGTCTTCACCACCTGTCATTGTAACGAACAAAATGTGGTCGTGTTGCCGGGCTTTTAATAATTTTGGCGTAACAAATACACTTTCCAGGAAAATGGACACAAATGATGACTCGTCGTGTAAGAGGTGAGAAGTTTTGGTCTGGTTTCATGTATTTAAATCCGAATTTAATATCCTAACATATTGTAGATCCTACATTATGTTTGTGACACAAAGTTTCTGTTATTGTAATTGTAATTACGAAACGGATGGGTGTATCCGGATAACTGATATCTGCGTCATGAAAGTACAGACTGAAGACCTTACATTGTCACAAACTTTTTTATACTTACATAACTACACCTTTAGATTATTGTTAGCTAATTACCACTGAAGGGGGGACAATTATAAATTCAGGAGCAATCTCTGAACGAGTGTAAATTGCTTGACTTGTATAAAACAATGTCAGTAACTGGAATTTCATCTTTGTATTCAGCATGTGAACTCAGCCAGTGTTAGAAACTATGGTACCTGTAGCCTTATAAAGGAAGCACATTAAACCTGGATTTCGTTAATTTCAGCCCTGTTTATGTGCACAACAAACATCTGGACACAATGAAAGATGACATCCTCTACCACTTCAATCTAGGAACTGCCACTCACAACCTGCCAGCTATTTTTGGCAATGTCAAAGTAATCATTTTAACTATATTCTTTACATTGATACATGTACATACATCTTAATTCAACATTTGCTGATTATGAATTTGTGTCTTTCTCCCAGTTTGTGTGTGTTGGAGGCAGTCCCTGGAGAATGAAAGCATTCATTGAGTATGTTGCTGCCGAGCTGGGTTTGGAGGACCCCAAATCGGAGTACCCAAATATATGTGCTGGAACGGACCGCTATGCCATGTACAAAATTGGTCCTGTGCTCTCTGTCAGTGTACGTGAGAACAAAAGATAATTGTATGCTAGCAGAAGAATATTATAAACAAAAATCTATGTGGGTGTGCACTGTATATGCTGTATACGCTTATGAAATTAATATGAATTCTGTTGACTTTGAATGATAATGATACATACTCACATTGATATAAATGTATCGTAAGTCATACTGTAAAAGGGGTCCTAATCAGAAGTGTAATAACAGATCAATGTCAGTTTCCTTCCAGTGGAGAAACTAAATATTTGTTTTTTCTTCCAGCATGGAATGGGCATCCCATCTATCTCCATCATGTTGCATGAGCTAATAAAGCTCCTTTATCATGCATGTTGCACAGATGTCACAATTATACGCATTGGGACTTCAGGTGGAATAGGTAAGTATAAGGTTGTTTGGAAACATTTATACCTATAACAGTTATACCTGCCTGCAAGAACATTTTATGATTATATTTCAGTGTAACCCACACTGCACTTCTTGCAATACTGGTATGAACATGAACCTGTAAATTTACAGGACCAAATTGGTAGACTCCTTAGACTCCTTATATGGTTACATCTCCTTTGACCCAGATGGCTTATTGTGAAGGAGTTTCTCAGGTTACACTTGTATTGTCTTGTATTGTTGTAATGTATTGTATTGTCCACAGTGCTATATTTCCTGATCTAGGGATAGAGGTATACCACAAGAGGGAGCTCAACTGACTTAAGTTGCCTTTAGATTTGAGAGCAACATCAAGAAAGAAGTCCTTCTCCAAGAAGAGAGATAGTATTTTTTTTCTTCTGAAGTGGGTTATTGAAAATAATCCCATTTTACCCTGACCTTGACTTCAATAGAAATATACCATATGTCTTTTTGGTGTTTTTGTTTTTATCCTCTCTATGTGTCTCTGGCTCAACCCATCACACTTCTGTTAAGGGGTGAATGGTGAAGTGTGATGGGTTGAGCCTGGTTTGATACATCTGATCCTTTTGATGTGATGGGATTTGGCCAAGGCATTTTACAAGTTACAAACTGTAAATTTTGCTTACTAAAAAGCACTTTGTTTAATATAGTATCTATCTATCTATCTAATACATCAATCCAATCCAATATGAATGAAAATTGACCATTAAAGCGACTGTATTTTCAATATCATAGCTTTTGTATGGTTTTCTACTAAAAGTTAATACAGATTACAGCATCAAAATGTGTCCCTGCCCACTGCTTTTAGAGGCTCACTGTATCTGCTCTGCCCTTTTTTGGTTTCCAGGGATTGAGCCTGGCACTGTTGTCGTCACCAAGCAGTCTGTGGATGCCACCTTCCTGCCAAAGTTGGAGCAGGTGATCCTGGGGAAGACGGTGGTGCGCAGTACTGATCTGGACCTAAGCCTGGCCGAAGAGCTGTTACAGTGCAGTAAGGAGCTGGACCAGTTTGACACAGTCATAGGCAACACCATGTGTACCTTGGATTTCTATGAAGGTATATGAGCTCTGCTGCACAATGTATTAATCATATTGTTCATTCACATATTGACAGATGAAGTGACTTAGAGGTAAATATACATTAAGCTTCATCTCTACCTGATGTAACATTTTGCCAGGGCAAGCCCGTCTGGATGGAGCTTTCTGCTCCTACTCTGAGAAAGATAAACAGGACTACCTGGTTAAGGCCCATGAAGCAGGCATCTGCAACATTGAAATGGAGTCCTCAGTATTTGCTGCCATGTGCAAACTGAGTGGTTTACGAGGTAAGACAAGACAGGATATCAGCTTTTACTCATGTTTCGAAGTCTCTAGTAGTTTCTAACTTTCATTTCTTGGTCTGCGAAGCGGCTGTGGTGTGTGTGACATTACTGGATCGGCTGAAAGGGGATCAGCTGAGCAGCTCTCATGAAGTTCTTCACAGTTACCAACAACGTCCTCAGATACTGGTTGGCCACTTCATTAAAAAGCAGCTGAGTGCCTCTGGGCAGGACCTAGGTTGCAGGATTCATTACAGTGGTATACAAGCATAAATGGAATTTCTTGACGGGGAAACGTATATGAGCCTGAAAACACTTTGGAATGTAACACTTCAGCTCTAAGTGTATTTTGTGTTTGAATTATTTCATTCTGTACAAATTGCAGTTATTTATCCTATCACACTCTTGATTGAGGTTTTTCTATTTCATTATTACATTCCTGACACTGCTTCCACTATTATGTTCTTGAGCATTAGATGTCATTTCTATACCACTACCTCTGTTTTTATACAACATGTAAAGTAACCTAATCTAAAACTTGATTCAGTTCATGGCGCTATACGCTTACAACAAAGTCCATATGCACTTCTCATTGTATATGTATCTGTCATAACTGAAAATAAAGAAATCTAATAAGTGGCTATATCCTGTCTCTGGAGAATTTTGTGATTCTGGATGCAAATGACATTGTTTTTTGGGGGGGAAAATATTCTGGGGTTTTCACCTCAAAATTTCATTGGCCCCTAAAGTAGCATAAGTGTAGTATAGTTGTTTTACACCAGAAGACCCAATATCTTAATTTTAAGCTATTAGTAGACTTAACATTGTCACCCCTAACCCCAAAGTCAGGGTATGTGGCTGTAACCTTCAATTCCCTAAACCCATGACTTCAGCTGTCATTTACCATTTGGATTTTTTTGTATAATTTACTTTCACATCATTATTCAAACTTTTCGTAGCAGGGTTTAAACCCAGATTCAAATGAACTGAATAAAATATTTTGTAAATTAATTTATGAAGCTGGTTCTAATTCATTTCATTGTTATCCAGTGCAAATGTCAAGCAGGCAGGCATACCCTAACAAAAACATCATTACGTATGTGTCTATAATATTATGATATTATATATCATAATATTAAATTCAATTTTGTTGTGAGTCAGTGTGTGCGCTAAATGTACATTTTAAGGAGCGTATCATAGTGGAGGATATTGAAATTCTCCCTGGTGCGCGTCAAAGGACAGAGGAGGGTCTGCTTGCGCGCTCCCGTGCACAACTCCTGTCTCCCATCCGATCCTAACCCGGTCTTTTTCGCTGACTCAGTGCCTTAAGCAGCATTGCCGTCCACTTGACCAGAGCTACAGCATCCTCTGCTGAGAAAGACGAAAGCCAGACAACAGACAACAGCCATGGCTAAAACAGCAACCGGTAAGAAGGCTAAGATTATTCGTTAGATTATAAGGGAGGGGTGGATGGATGGACTGCGTTGCAGAGCATCCTCTGTAGAGCCCATGTCGGCCCGGTGTAGCCTACCGGCTGGTGGACGTGTTGGTGGAAAGGCTCCAGTGATAAATGATCTCTCTCCTGAAAGGATTGAATGAAAACTAGTCCAAAATGGATCTCTCTCTTTTTGATGTGTTTCTATCTATTGTCTCGGCAGGAGAGGCTGGTAACGACAGCAAGATTTTATGCTCAATAGCCGAGCATCCTTGCTCATTGGCTACCTACAGCATAAAATGTCTGCTACATTATCCTTTCCTATGTTTTAGTGAAATTTTACCACTGCTTTACTTTTACATTGCGTCACATTCGATAATTATACGGACAGGCCACAGATTGCTTTATTTACAACGCTGCACCTGCAATTCATAATACAGCGGCGCGGCCCCAACAAGCAGCATAATGCAGAAAGACCCCACCCAAGACGCTGGGCTGCCAACCATTTAGCCTACACCAGACCTGATAGGGGCTTATCATTCGGACTTTTTCACGAGGCCTACACGGGCGGACAACATTGCGAAACATTTTCTATCTCCCGAACGGGAAAAACATTGTTTCATCGGTTCATTTATTGTGAGGTCGTTCCTTTATCCTGCGTCCATTGCTACCTTATTTCTTATCCATTCTTCAAGGGTGGCAGGCTACATCACAGGCGTAGTCTGTGGTCAGTGGTCAGTGACAGATGCAATACAAAAATACAGCGTTGATATTTGAGTGGAATGAGAAAAAATGAAAAGGCTCATTTCCCAATGATAATCGAATGAGACCAATTTCCAATCAGCAGAGGTAATGCTGCACTGACAACTAAATTATGGACTAATCATCAAAATGCATAGTCACCTCTTTTGATGGACAGTTTTAGTTGTAGGCCAAAGAAGACATGTAGCCTATTATTTTTCATGGGTTTATTCTCTTTCGGTATACACATGAATACATGAATGATGTCTGAATAGGCACCTCGTTTGACTGCACCAGGCCCTCAAAAAGACAATATGGTGGATAGAGAAGGCTTCAGTATGGCCTGTATGAAGGCAGAGTTGGAACTGACAGGTGTATAGCCCGGTGGGAGACAGGCCAGCCCTGCAGCAAGGGGCCGCTTCCCACACTGGCCTTTGCAGCAGAAGGCTGTAGGCCTCTCTGGACCGAGCTGCCTCTCTCCTCCAGTCAGGTGGGCACCTGGTCAAATACTGAAAGATCAGAAAGAAAATGTCAGACCTTGGAAGTAATATTTTCAAGAAAATCCACAGAGCTTGTAAAAACATCTCACCTCAATAATAAATAAAACAATAAAGATGGCGAACATAAATGCAACTGGATCAGTTGCATTATGTTCGCCATCTTTATTGTTTATTTGTCATACCTTGCTGTCATCCAACAGCAAGGTATGACAAATAAACAGGTGATCCTGCTTTTTGTGACACCAGCAAAGAAGTTGAGTCCACGTAGTGAGAATTTAACAGGAAATAAAATAGCTTCTCTTGAGTGACACTTGGCCTGCCTACCCATATCATTTAAAAAAAAAAAAATCTAGGCACAAGGCACTCTGATTGAAATGTACTGATAAATGTTGTTATAATAACATCCATTAAAGTACCATTAAGGCATGTTTCATCCCTCCCGTTAAAGATGTTTATGATCCCATTTTCACAATCACTCTTACATAATCAATTATTAATCAATATAGAACTTATATTTCAGAGACTCTCAATAGATCAATAATAAAATGCTAAAAATGTGATGGTTCACTAATTACTTCATTGAGTGAATGTTGAATATTTTTACTCTTCATCTCTTGATGTGGGAAGATTCCCAATGCATTCATCATTTTGTGACATCTTTTCAATTCCTTGTGTTGTGGCACCTTATGTGATTCCCTGGGAGCTCGCAGGGAATCACTCAAATTGCTGTTTAAATGGGTGTCTTAGAGAAGTAAACTACATGATGCAAGCTATTGTGTCTTTATATTCCCACAGCATACAAAGAGAAGATGAAGGAGCTGTCTGTTCTCTCCCTCATCTGCTCCTGCTTCTACCCAGAGACACGCAACAAGCTAGTCTGTGAGTTTGAAGGTATGGATCGGCTCATTGCTTTTCTTTTGGATCAAGTGAACGAGCTACACCCCGTGGATGCTTTGTCTGCTGTGTAAATACAGACATTAGTAATAAACTGAAATATTATTCAACTTTGATTTTACTTGTATTTTTATCACTCCATTTTTCTGATTTATAGACATGGAGGTGAAAGCCATTAACAAGCGAGCCTCTGGCCAGGCCTTTGAGGTGATCCTCAAGCCTCTATCCCCAGTATCAGATGTAGTCCACAGCCTCCCCTCACCCCCCAAGAAGGATATCTCCTTGGACGACATCCAGAAGAAACTGGAGGCGGCTGAGGACCGGAGGAGGGTGAGTAGTTCGCCTCTGTCAAATGGCTCTGGCTGTTTGAAAAAGGATGAATGAAGAATGCAAAGGCATCCTAAATCAATCGGTTGGCCTTTCAATCTTCTTATTCTGTGCTTTCAGTCTCAGGAGGCCCATGTGCTGAGGGCTTTGGCAGAAAAGCGAGATCATGAGAGGGATGTGCTGCTGAAGGCCATGGAGGAGAACAGCAACTTCAGCAAGATGGCCGAGGAAAAGCTCCAGATGAAGATGGACCAGATCAAGGAGAACCGCGAAGCCCACCTGGCAGCCATGATGGAGCGTCTGCATGGAAAGGTGAGACCTACAGAATGCTGAATCTGTCTTTATAGTGGAAGAAAAAACTGTAAGCATCAAGAGGAAAACGTGATTAAAGTGCCCACCTCTGTAGTAAGAGTTCTGATGTATCTCATCAGGCACTGTCCCGGTAACTGCTTATTCTGTGATGGCATTAAGACTCTCCTTTCCCACCTGTGGTTGTGGCGTTTTCAGGAGAGACATGCGGCTGTGGTGCGCAGGAACAAAGAGCTGAGGGAAGAGCAGACAGCATGAGCCACACCCGAGTCCTGACTTCCATGGTCCATCTTCGTCCCTCCATCCAGCCCCGTCCCTAGCCCTACTCTTACCCTCTCCAGAGTAGACACCCAACCCCGGAGGCCTACAGGGGGAGGACCTCACCACCACACCACATTGCCCCACACCACTATGCTCACCTACTCTATCAGTATTATCAGTGGATACAAACATGGATATCACTCCTCTGAGAATTGAATGGATTTCTTGAGTTTAGAGAAAACATGAGAATATGGCTATTATTTTGTAAATACTTTTTTTTATATCTATCTATCTATCTATCTATCTATCTATCTATCTATCTATCTATCTATCTATCTATCTATCTATCTATCTATCTATCTATCTATCTATCTATCTATCTGATGGAAGACAGGTGAAGTGCATACAAAGGAATCTAATGTACTGCACTGTACAATTTCAAACGCTTTGTTTGTTCTTGACTAATGTTTCGGTTCTTGAAATATGAATCTACAACCATTTTTCTTTGTGAAAGCCTTCAGTGTTGTGAATTGGTTGTAGATTGACGTTTGCAGTGTTTCCTGATGATGTCATGATGATGTTTCTGTGTCTTTGTGAAGAGTGATGGTTGGTGTACCTAGACCACAGACTCCTCAAGATATCAACGCATCCCGTCTGTATCTCCTCACACAAACATGCCCACTCTCAACACGCACGCTTGGAAACTCATGTTACCAATACGCCAAACCCACAGATTCAGAAGTGTCCACCTCCTCTGAAACGAGCTTGATAATGAACTTGATAGGTGCTTAAATTGTTATTAAGAATGTCTTTGCCCAACGGGAGCAACTGTCTATACACTTGCAGATTCCTGCTAGCCCCTGACAACGCCATCTCCTAACGAGTCCATCTTTAGCCGAGTCAATTAACCTGTTATGTACACAGTATTTGGAGATTGATCTCTTGAATGTTATGACACCGTACTGGTACCATCCATAGTGTCTTGGACAGTGGAATGTGCTGTTGCTACCACCTTGATATTGATAGTGTGAACATAAGTGTGTCTGTGTGGGTGTGTGTGAATGCATATTTTAAGTTGAGGCATCGTTGGCGTCTTCTCTCTTTAGGGGGTTTAGGTAGAGAGCGGATGCAGGATGCTTTACATTCAGCACACTGAAATAGTCTCTTTTTAATATACAGTACCACAGATATCTGCCTGTATCCTCTGCTGCCTGTGTTTCTCCTCCATATTTCTCTGTGAAAGCTTTGCTGAATAAAAGTTTGGGATTCTGTGAACATGGCATGCACCATCTCATACTTTTCTGTGCTAAAAGATGAGGAAAAAAAAAGTAAACTGCCAAATAAAAGAACCAATTACCTAAACCTTCTGGGATTTATAGTCTCCCCCTAGTGGATTTCTTATAACGACTTGTTGCGATCTACTATGGTCATGTGAATGCTGTGGTAATGCTAATATGTTTGGACCATTGGCCTTATGTTTTGGCTTAATTCAAAATATCCCCAGGGTTTCTCCATGGTTCAGACTAAATATAATAAGCATGGTGAAAATGAACCACTAGTCATCAGGCATGGATAAATAAAGTGTGATGTCTCTCCAGTAGGTGGCAGTGCGAGATTTATTTGGCCCGTAGAAACAAAGCTGGAAACTACATAACCTTCACAATGTGTCAAATACAAATATCACTGAAGAAAACATCATCTCACGAATACTAACTGATGGAATGTGCTATTATAGTATACTATATATTATAGTTACTATACTATACTATACTATACTATATACTATAACTTATGTTCAATCTAATGATTCATCTTGTAGCCTCTGTGGTCTGGTATTGAAAAAAACACCCCAGACAGAGGGAGGAGGCTCTGAATTACACACCAGCACTTCAAAGGGTGTCAAATATAAATGTACTGGACGAATATGGGGCTTCAAATTGATATTTGATACCGATACTTCAGTTCTCAAAGGGTCAAGACGTTTAATTTTTTATTGAGAACATGTGGCTTAACCCTGCAGGGCACAAGATCACCCACAGTCAGTAAGTACATTTATGACAATCTGTATCATAGAGATTTGGCCAATAAAACACCTTGGGGCTGACCAGTGATTTACTGGTCCAGCTGTCGGTGTGCTGCCCACTTCTTACGTTTTCCTCCGTCTCTCCATCCTGTTCACACTATTGTCTCCGTTTCAGACTGACCCATGCTAGTGAGGTCAGGGGGACATTGTAAAGGATTTCCTCTGGCTCTCAATGATTTCCTGGGTATTCATGAGGGCAACAATGCCCTCGGATTTTGTTACTTACCTGGCACACAGTAAAGGGATTGCCTTTCAGTCAATAACTGAGTCATTAAGCTAGCTCATTATGAGCTGCTGATGGATTGCTACAAAAATGCAGCTGCAGATAATTCCTTCCACTGGGAAGAAATACTCCTGTAGTCATTTATACTTGGAGAGCGTCTGGTCTACTTGTGTACAGGAATGTGTAGCATGGACATAGAATGGGTTACAATGGGGAAGATACTCTGTCATGCACTGGGTTATTGTATGTTTACAACAACAAACCGTATGTGAGTGTTACACACTAAAGTAGAAATGAACATATTTTATATCTTTTAAACTCAATTTATTGGTACAAAATATTACAAATAGATAAATGAATGCAGGTGTCCAACCCTCAAGTAGTTAGTTTTTCAAATGTTGGTACGTACAGTATATGATGCATATCCAATATCCCCATGTAATTCTGATACCACTACAGTAACAGAGTTAATGAGTGACTCTACGTTATGTTAGATACACACATCCCTGTTCTAAAAAGGCAGAAGTTTCAGTATCATAAACTGGTCTACAAAATGCCCTTTAACCTCTAACATTGTGCATATAACAGTAAATCCAATAACGGCCCAAACATCATATCAGTGCTCAACCTGGAGACAGTGCATGTTAGCTAAATGTAAAAATTATCATTTTTATTGAATAACATAAAATGATTTAGTATTCCTTGATTTATACAGGAGTGCTGACATACTCATACTCAAACCCACTCATTCCCACTCACTCATACTTAATAATATAAAGTCACTTTGTTTTGTTTCTCCTATTTTTATTGCTAGAAAAACAGATGAGCCAGGTAGTCCTGCCTAGTCTGCGGTATTGGGCTCAGCTCAGCTGTTGCCTTCAGTCCAGTTGTGGGCTTCAGAAGGCCCCTATCTCTGTGCCCCAAGGCCTGTAAGGCTTTGACAGGGTAGATGAGGGCCCCACTGGGCTGAGGGCTGTTGGGGAGACCAGAGGGAACGCTCCGAAGGAGAGGGGGAAGGCAGACAGTGAGGAGAGGGACGAGAGGAGTGGTGGCGAGAGCTTAGAGGCTGGCACAGGCAGGCTGAGGGCCAGGGTGCCGTTGGGAGGCACCCTGAGGGACTCTGTGGGGGGCATCACATTGAGTCTGGACTTCACAGACGTCTCAGTGGAAGAGGAGGAAGATGTGGACGAGGAAGAAGAGGAGGAGGGTGGACTACTGCTGCTTCTGGATGCAGGTGCCCTGCCTTGTGGGTGTTGTAGGAGGAGATGGTGGGGTAGATGGGCGGGGGCAGACCCATAGGCAGAGCCCCAGGCTAGGTGTCCCAGTCCTGTGTGCACCTCCCTCTGAGAGGCGTAGTTGCTGAGATGGGAGACCAGCCGTGCGCGGAGGGGGTCGGTACTCTCCCTCCCTTCTATGATGCTCAGGTAGCGAGCCGTCTCTGCCAGGCACTCCCGAAAGCCTAGACTGCGGTAATCCTTGGCCAGAGCATGAGCCTCAAAGTAACCTGTCAGGAGGGAAGCAGAGACACTTAGGAAAAATGCTTTACAGTATATAATATCCTATAATTATGAATTAGAGCATCAATGTATAGTATAGCAGAAGAATAAGTCAGTCACCTTTTCCACCAGACGCGTGAAGCATCTTTAGATGGTCCACAGTCATCTGCAATATTTCTGCCTTTTCCAATTTGGCTGATCCCTGAGAAGAGAGAGATTGGACAGAACAATGTCACTTTTAATGATCTTGGTATTTTCCCTATCAGGCCACCATCTAACATCTAAAAACATCTCAAATGTAGCGTGTGGCTTGTGAGACGAGCAAGTGCCCATTACGCAGAGGATTATTGGAAACATAATCAATATACCTGTTTCTCAAAAGCACTTGGCACGAGCCTTCTCAGCTCCGACAAGCTGTTGTTGATGCGGTCACGTCGCCGTTTCTCAATAATCTATAAATGGAGGAAAGGAGCGATGTTATTCAGGTGGCAGGGGGGTGGAAACAACAGGCTCCACTAAAGTGCGCAATTGGTCTACTTACCCCTCTGCGCCTTTTCCTAGCTTGAACTTGAGTGGTTGTGGAGGGTGACATCGAGTCGTGAGGGGAATCAAGTTGACTGAAAGAAGGTAAACAAGCAATTCATACTTTCATCAATTCTGAGAGAATGATATTTTATTTAAACATATTGATAATCTGCTTGGCTTAATCCAACAAATCAAAACAGTTTAAATATTGTTTCCAGTGTATTACAAAAAAAAGTCATCCTTATTAAAAAAAACACCTTAAAACACATGTTAACTTCTGTCAGTTATTCAACATACCCGTTTTCGTCTCCACTGTCTTTCTCCACCTCGACATTGTCGTCCAGGTCGCTCTCAGACGAACTATAATTGTGACTCCGTTTCATTTTGCTTCCAAGCGCAACGATCACAGTAGTCCTTTCAGTTGAAGCTGCTGAGGCGCACTGACAGTGTGCACGTCAGATCTGGTTCCCCTGTTGTTATTTTCACACCATGTAGAGTGGAGGCGGGGCCCCCGGCACAATGTAGGCGGTCCTTGAACAGGATAAACCTATTAAAATGAAGCTGGCGTTTGAGTGACACGTTTTCTTTAATCAATGAACATGCCTGATGTCTCAAAGAGTAAAGCGCAAATGCAGGTAATAAAACACGTGCTTGAAGACTGTAGTGGTTTAAACAATTTCAGATTGTACTGAATTTAATATTTTTTAAGAATTATGTTTTTTTTAAAATATTTCATCCCCATCACCAGAGAATGACTTGTGTGTTGAGGTAGCTCCTTTGTGTGGCTGACATCACATATTGACCATGAGACTCCTGGCCTCAGGTCCCCGGTTTCCCCAGCCCACAAGCAACAGGGACCACTGGAGCGGGAGCCCTTTTATTCAGTGTTGTGTTGGACACATGGCCTATTAGCAGAGTGTGTTGTTCATTGTCTGCTGTCAGCTGTGTGGCTCAACAACAGCATTGATCAGCCTGGAGGCCCAGCATTAGTCAGTCAGCGTTGCCAGGCTCTCCTAGGAAACCCCCTCCATAGTCACTGCAAACAGGTCAACTGACTGGCGCTGGGAGACCTTCCCAGGGAATCATTCATCCACTATGGGTAATAACAGCCAACCACGCTCGGCTGTGTAGCGGGAAGGAGAAAGAATAATGTTTTGAGAGGCTTGAGGTCCGTGTAACCACAGATGAATGTTTCGGTTTGGAGCGCCATAAAAATCAACATACAAATCTACCGAGCCGCAAGTTATTTAGAAAAAGAAAAGTTACGCCGCACTCTTCGGATGATGGAGCAGGGGGGTGGTCTGCAGAAGGTGCGACCATTTTGACCCCGCTGATGCACTCGGGTCAGAGGGCAAACTATATAAAACACAGGAACTTTCAATGTTTGGGTTCTACTGTGTAACTAATCCCTCCTGGGTGTTTTTTTCTGGGGAATACGAGAAAGAAAGAGAAAGAGAGAGAGATTTTTCATATTTCACCCATACAAGGTGAATATTATGTGACCTCAAAAAAATAAATTTGATTTTTTTTTTTTCATTGTTAATTTTAAACATCATAGGGAAACGGTGGGTTCAACTCCTGCATTAACTTTGTGTCTAAGACATGTCTGCTAAGGCCATCAGTGGGAGCGCGACCCCCCCCCCCCCCCCGCCCCCCATTCCAGTACCTTGTAGAGGAGCAGCTGTTTCTCTGCTCCGTCCATCAGGTCAGTTGTTAACTCGGTGCATTGGGAGCTAGACAAGTGGGGATGAGAGCTTGATTCCAGGGAGCAACTGCAGGCCAACACACTGTTCCCAGAATGTCAGAGGGCTTTCGGTGGTGACAGATACAATGTGCAAGCTTCAGTCATTCTGTCGATGCAGCACGGATTAACCTTCACACCATCCCTGACACTCACACACACACATGTAAGTATGCACACATCTATCTGTACAAAATAGCCCCCCCCCCCCCTCCCCTTTCTCAACGCACACTTTCACTAAGTCCTGTCCGCCTTCACCCAGTTCATGCATTTCCACACTCCCGTTCGGTCAATTTATAGACCTTAACACGTGCATAATCTAGTGCTGAAAAACGCCCAGAGCCTGCGTGCTCCCTGGACAGTATACTTACTCTTCACTCCAGGAAGCCCGGTGCCATGGGAGCCTGTGGTTGGACAGAGTGCAGAGGCAGGTCCCCAGTCAGATCAGTGCGAGCCCTCTCCTTGCCCTTTACCCCAGACTAAACCATACATGGCCTTTCCCTGACTCGCCGCTGACTGACAGCCCGAGTATATGTCGGATCATTTCAGTATTGTTTATGGTACTATTAAGATAATGGGGTTCTACAGTGCCACCGCCTCTGGAGGACGGACAGGTTCATGTGGTCTCCATTACACAGACACAAACCACTCTCCTCACCACCGAACTGTCAAGGTCCTTTGCGTTAATGCTGACATTCCTCTGGCTCATTAAACGTAATTATGATTTTTTTTTTTTCTCCCACGTGACCACAAAACCCCCACATATCTCCTGTGGCATCGCACCATTTTGACTACCTCCGTTCTACATTCCCACACTGCAGAAGTATCGGTGCAGAATAGAGTTGATATTTGGTGGTATTTTTTATTTGTTCAAACTTGCTCCTGACTCTGTTGGAGCTTGTTTGGTGTGAGCTCATCTGTCTGTGAGTGTCATGTTCCTGATGATGAAGTATCTTTACATTGAATGAATCGAAGAGCATGCCAAGCTGCCTGTTGACCACGGGCCCAACTCAGCACCAATTTGAAGCAACTACTCTCAAACCGGTGCCAGGAAGCTAAGACGTATAAGCGAGCATTTGTTTGAAACTGGCGTGTGCCCAGCTGCCTTCCTCAATCTTCCCTCAGGTTTCCCTTGGTGACTCGGTGTGTGTGCGAGAGTGCGCCCGAGTGTGTGCTGGTGTGTCTGCATGTGTTTATGTGTGTGTGACTGAGAGTGTGTGTGTGTGTGTGTGTGTGTGTGTGTGTGTGTGTGTGTGTTTAGGAGGTGCTGTTTCCCACAGCCCTGATCTAATTCCGTGGTAACTCAATCTCCGTGTGAGCGCTTCCCGGCGAGTGTTCTCCCACCCGTCGACAGCCTCTCTCTGGCTGGCTGAGTGTGTCTGACAGAGGCCGGCTCAGTCTCACAGGACCCCCCCCCCCCCCACCCCCACACACCACCCCCACCCCCCACCACCACCACCGCCACCACCAGGATTGATTTACTATGTCAACCGTTGGGGCTGTCGGCAGCAGCGACGCTCACAGCCGTGCCTGCATCCTGTGTGCACACCATCCTGACATCTTATACCTGTCATTCAACAACTGCTGGAGCAAAGTGTGTATGTGTGTGTGCATGTGTGTGTGTGTGTGTGCAGGGTGTTTAATGTATGTGTGTGTTGTGTCTTGAGCTATACATTTCTTATCCGAATAGAGTGGAAATACAACGTAGAGGGGTATGAGATGTCCTGCATTCATATCAACTGTGATGATGCGATGTAAGATAGAGAGACTGTCTTCAGTGCCACCCATACTGGTCTTAAATAGCTTTGTGTGACTCAAGGAAATGTCTCCCAGGCGGCTTCCATTCAACAATGTTATCCTATGGGCCACTGCTTCCTGCCTGTCCCTTCTGGTTCCAGTCAGCACCCAGGCGCTATATTGGGCAGGGACCAGACCAGCCCTGAGACCCATTCTCACCGTTTGACCGTAATACACCCGCCTTCTCATTCTTCACTTTCCTGCCTTTGTTGGCATCCATTCATTTGGTGCTTTTTGGATAGGTAAAGCCAGGGAGGATGTGTTCACTTCCTTGTTTCTTTGTTTAGAAGGAGTTTTTTTATTTTTTTATTTGACGAAGACTCCTCAGGTCACAACACTGAAACTAGGATCTCAGCCATGTTTCTGTGCCTCTGGCCATAGTGGAATTACATGACTTAGAGTCGTAGTACAACGAGTGACAACTAGAAAGGAATAGTATCCAGGAATCAAGGAATAGTTTGAGCACTGATGTGGAAGGCTCAACTTAAAGCCCCCCTCCACTGACCCCACAGACAATATGAACATTTTCAAACCAGCCTTGCTAGTAAATCATTGCAAGGCTGATTTCTACCAATTAATAAAAGACACAGCTGATCCTGAGCCTTGACTGGGATGTGATTCGTGGAAATAATCACACATCACTCGAAATGTTTTCTTTGAAAGGGGCTTTAAAGGCAATGCTCTCTCGATGGCTGAACCTCAAAAGAAAATCTGGATGACCTGAGTCAGTCCTGAATAAATAAAACATATTTAATCTGTTTTTCCACAATGGTACACACTCCTAAACAAAAGCCCCTAACAACTGTATTGTTCATCACGTCTACCAGTACGCTCCCCATTACCAGCCAACTTATGCAATAGCACAATAGAAGGAAGGCGATCCACAAGACAGGCTCCCAAATAAGCACAACAGGAGACAGCACGTGACGGCGGCTCGGAGAAATGAGGACCGACGGCAAGCAGCTTTTAAGGCCACACATTGTGTTGCTCCAGGAAAAACATTGTTTGCATATCAATGGGACTGAAAACAAGGCTCGGCTTGAAACATATCTGTTGGTTCTTAGGATCAGGCACTGGCTGTATGAATTATTAGCCTGTTTGCAGTAATAAGGTAGAAAATAAACCCTTTTTTTCTACTAGAAGCTGTCTGCACTGTCAGACGAGAGAGGAGGGATCAGAGCCCGGGGGGCGTCTACGTTGCTGAGCAGCTCTCTGAAGGCCAGATATCATCATTATAAGGGTCTCCTTTACATGACCTCATACACCTAGACCGGGGGTTTTAGGGGGCCTGTAGAGTGTTGCATTTACCAAATGAAGCTTGGCATACAACCTGAGGCTAGCAGTGGTTACAAACTAATATTTTTAGACAGAAGAGAGAAACAGCAAAGAACCAATTTATGGTGTGCAGCAAGTTTATCGCAGAAATGCTGTCTTTTTTGCAGGCCGGCTCCTTTCCCAGTGGATGCTCTGTGCCAGCTGTCTGTGCTGCAGTAAAGTCCTGCTTTCCCAAGCTCCGACCTGTGGGAAAATCTGTTGTGGCCAGTAATTGATTCCGCCCTGCCAGCCCCATTACTCTCCACTGCAGTCAAACTGCCAGTGATCTGCAGAAAGCCTGTTAGCACAGCCCCTTTACTCTCTCTCTCTCTCTGTCTGTCTGTCTCTCTCTCTCTCTATCACACACACACACACACACGCGCGCGCGCACACACACACACACACACACACACACAAGGATAAAATTCCCACCCAGTCCCACTGCTAATTCTGTCATTCTTTCTATCTCTCCCTGTCTGTTATTCTCACTCGCTTACATTCTTTCAGCTAATTTTTCTGTTTTCCCTTTTTAGTTACAATTACTTTTGAGTTTTCATCTTTGTTGTTGTAGTAATGTCTCATTGGTTCTGTAGTAATATTGCTGTATTGTTGACCTGAATTATAAGCAGGTCTTTGTGGCTTTTGTTATGAAAATGAAAATGAACACATTACACTTGTTACATGCATCTTTGGCTACTTGGTCCATTCCATAGTCACACTTACACGTGAGTTGAGGATTTGGATTGACAGGAAAGGTTAAGGTGCACTGGTCTGGTTTGCCAAAGAGATTTCATGGATATTAACCTTGTCTGTCATCGCCTTCAAAGGGATGAACGCACCGTGTCATTTGGCCGCAGAGTTGCACCAGGGACCCCCGTAGAAAAACCCCTCCCTTCAATTTGTTTGTCATGAAATATTAAGTGGAGTCATCTGCTGAGATGGTTGGGTTGCTTGTCACAGTCTAACACTTACCACATGTCTAAATAAAGGTAAGTGCTCCCCCTTCCAATTAATCCTCAATTAGGGGTTCCGCTCTGTGCCTTCGCATCTGTGTTTCCCAGTCTTCACTCGGCAGGAGGGGAATGGGGGGAGGAGTGTGTGTGTGTGTGTGTGTGTGTGTGTGTGTGTGTACGTGTGTGTGTGTGGGGGGGATTATCAGACTCTGGGGTGTAGGGGTAAGCGTAGGGGTAAAGGGATGCTTTCTGACACACTCACGTGACGGCCATCATACTGCAACTATCATTGGTCAAGTTGATTACATGGCGATGCTTTGAAAATTGATACAATCCACGTAAAACATGATCTTGACCCACTGAAATGAATCGTTCCATGTGAGATGTGGAGGGACAAGAGAGGCCTTAAGCACCGTGATTTATCGGGGATTGTCATGACTCTGGCAGGCTTTATATAACTACCAGCTGAGGGGGGCACTTTCCCATGTTGTAAGGGGTCAGGGGGCCACCCTTTAAGCACTGTGGCAGTTGTTTTTCACACAAGAATCCCAGCCCACTGTCAGGGATCTAAGAGAGCATTAAAGAGGAGCACAGAACTGTACACCACGCAGCACTTTAGCTCCTGGTGAACCCTCCGCCCACTGCACTCTGCACCGGGTGCCTGTGGCCCCATGGGCAGCTCCCCCTGCACCTCTCCCAGTATTGTCAGAACAAGCAGTGCCTCTGTGAGAGGGACTAGACCCTCCCGCCGCCGCCCCCGCCCCCCTCCCTGTCGGTGTGCTGCAGACCAGGAGCCTGAGGCGCAGGGAGCGTGTGGGATGAAGGGATGAGAGGGGAGATCAAAGCAGGAAGCATGAAAAAGCTCCCAGCACACAAGCATGGGGCACCTCTCTGACCCCCTCCCCTCACACACACACACACACACACACACACACACACACACACACACACACACACACACTGCCTTCATCCTGGCTACACAGAGCAGGCTGCGCCCACCCTGGCCTCTTTTTGCCCCTCATGCAGCAGCCGTGTAAAAAGGCAAAGCGGAGAGGGCAACTCCCTCAGGTCGTGTGAGCCTCTCAGCAGATGGTTAGGACCCGCTGGGTGCCAGACCTGAAGAGATGCCCCCTGCTGGTGTCCCAGGTGCAGGCACACACCCAACTCCGGCTAGTCCTTCTCACTTTCTCAGCTTTATAAATGTTAATTTTATATACATAATGTCTAATGTGATGTGTGCTGTTTTTTTTGTATTGAGTGATAATGTGTGTGTGTGTTGGGAGACTATTTTTATCAACATATGTTTTATACTTTATGATATTATTATATTATATATTATATTATACTTTATTATATTATCATCATGACTCAATTGCATTAATTTACACACACTTACCTGGGTTACCTGCTAGGTTGTCAGGTACAAAGATTTCACTGAATGGGAAATAGATGTATTTCAAACGTTTATACACTTTTGATACTGTATAATGTGGCACCCCGGGGGGATAATAAAGTCTATCTTATCTTATCTTAATGCACTGCAGATTCCAGCTCAGGCAATCAGCTCTCACCTGGCTGATTAGTAACGTCCCTTCAGCTGGGCCAAGATGGCCGACTGGCTTATGACGTGTTTATCTTGTGAGTGTCAGATCACTTGCATGCCGTTGCCCTCTGCGATCGCAACTTTACCTGCTTGCCTGTAAAGCTGCAGTTTAGGTTTATGACAAGCCCAGTCAGACTTGCAATCTCTCCCCTGGCCCAGAGGATCCTCTCTCAATTATTCATGAGTCCTCAGGTTGGACCCTGGGAACAAGCTGAGCGAGGCCCTGTGTCAATAAGAAACACTGGCCGCCACAATGGGCTCTGCCTCCAACTACACTGTTGACAGACACCAACACAAAGGAGCTGAAAGGGGTCCCCCTCCGTTCTCACACACACCGAAGAATGAGTCAGTGTGCTACCGCTTGGAGCTGTGTTTGTACAGTATATACAGCTTTTGTCCCTGACCACTGTTCCCCCATCAATGGGGGCTGAAGTGTTGATGAAAACCAGGAAGAAAGGACTTCTCTGTGGCTGCCAGTGAGAGTTCATGTTCATTAGATGGGCTCTACGCTTGCTGGATGGCACCTGTATGCACCCGCAAAACCCCCGGGTGAGAGAACAGCAACTAATCGGCTTATTAGATTGATAAACAACATGCAATGCTATACCACAGCCCAGCCCCCTGGAGGATCACACGCTTATTGGCTATAATTAAAGTTAATGAAACATTATTGCATTTGGACCATGAAATCAAATATTGCCGCAATGTGACTGTACACAGTTTCATCAAGGTCTTTGTATATGCCATACATTAACTTTGATTCCACTTTCTTTCATGAGGAAAGAGAAACCTCTATATTGATAGCCGGTAATTCATGATACATCAAACACAGATCTGTGGGTATACAGATATAAAGAAGAGGAATGGTGATTAAAAAGCCATCTTGGTTCTTGTTGCAGATATTTGTACCATTTCATACCATGCTACTCCCTTTTGTTTGTTGGATTTAATAACCACTATAGAACAAAAAACACGTCATCATTTAATTAAAAACAAGAACAATTTAGCAGCGAAGAGACATTTAGAGGTTCAAACAGCTCTGGTAATGAATGTATAAAGCACCATTTTGCTCACATAGGAAGCAGTAGGGGTGCATGTAATCAGAGATATTAACATTCAAACACCAACAATAGAGGTCCCATTCACTCCAGTGGGAGAAATATGTCACAGGGTGCTCATCTGATCTAAATCTGACTTGTGTCACCAGTCGATTCTGTTTGTAGACTCACTAGACTCTCTTTTCCATTTTGATCCCCTTCAAACATTCATCAGCAACACTCATGAACTATTTATACCTTGTTCCACAAACAGAGCAGTCAACCCAAATCCAAACTCATATTTCTCTTTATTTTGTTGTTCGACGAATTAAAGAATGAGTTTTAAAAATAACAGCAATAAACAGTAAAACAAAACAAACCCAAAGTTCATGGAGCTTGAGCTATGGAGGCCTTGAATCAGACTTGGATCTCTCTCTTAGCTTTCCAAACAGCAGAAAGAGAAACCAGATTGATTTCTTTCATTTTTGGGGGTTTTGGTTTTAATGAAATGCTATTGAAAAAACACATGCTGTCAGGCATATTTACCATCTGAGCTGTTTTTCCTGTACAAGGCCCCATGTAGTATATTAATAAAACCATTGGGTGGCAGTACATAACAGCCTACCATTTTAGGGACAAATGACTGATATATCTGATTGCCTTCTCCAAATGGACAGCCAAACAATTTCCTAGTTGCATACAAGTTTCCAGTTTTATGTTTCCAAAATAATCCATTTCAAATCATATTTATCATGCAAAGTTTACCATAACTGTTTTTGAACAGTGATGAATAGAAAGTATGAGCAGCCACTTGTTCGTTTGTAGTTGACAGGCGCCATCTCTTGGTTGAAATTACTAGTTTTGGGACCATCATCTCCATTCCCCCAAGGCAGGACTGGTGTTGTTGGGTCATAACTGGCATAAAGTAGGAGAGCATGTAAAAGCAAACATTTCTTTTATCTGCTTTCACCCTTATTTTTACAGTCTACAGTTGTCATCATTTTTTTTTACCTGGAGGAATGATATAGGACCACAAACCAAAAACCCCATCAGGTCACATTAAAACACTGTGTAGGCTACAGAAACAAAACTTACAGCTAGTATAGAGCAAAACACAACATTTCACGTCACCAGACTGAAATGTCCTGTCAATTATGGCGTATCAACCACGCCCCTGATCATCCGTTGCCATGAAAACGGCAGCAACAGCTCTTGATTGGTGGGCATGAATAGAGCACGTGCTTGGACAGGCTTCAAATATGCAATTTTCCTCCTTTATCTGTCTTTCGCGGTTTATCGCTGAAACGTAGATCTGTATTACATCCCGTGGCTTGTGTAGCAAGTTCAACTCCAGCTTCACCATGGTTGAGCAGTTTGTTGGAACCTGGAAGATGACTGCCAGTGAGAATTTTGATGACTACATGAAGGCAATTGGTGAGACCCCTCTTTGTTCTAATTGAATAATTAGCTAGCGTGACACGATATTGTTGCATGACTCTAGCTAGCTGTTGCAGCAAGAAGACAAGACTTGTCACTTTTTCCATCAGTTGTAATGTCTCATAACCGGAAGCACTTAGAGAAAAATGTCTAATGTCCTAATTGACCCTCCTTGTGTTGAAGGTGTGGGCCTTGCCACTCGCAAAATGGGAAACTTGGCAAAGCCTAATTTGCTGTTAAGCGTGGATGATGCTGGTGTGATTTCAATGAAGTCTCAGAGTACTTTCAAAACCACCGAGATCAAGTTCAAACTGAACGAAGAATTCGACGAGACTACTGCAGATGACCGAAAGACCAAGGTGGGTTATTTTACGTAAAGCCACACGTGTCTGTATTTTACCTGGATGTGCCTCTGACAGCAAATATCATTTTCCAGACCACCATTACTTTCGACAATGGGAAACTTGTGCAAAAACAGACGTGGGATGGAAAGACCACGACACTGGAACGTGAGATTCAAGATGGGAAATTAATTGCGGTGAGTTTCAACAAATGTTAACCCAAGCACCTGTCCCGTCCTTGGGCCAGAACCTCTACTGTGCATATGTTTTGAGTTGTGTAATATTAATGGTAAATTTTAAGTAATGAGGAATTCCCAACTAGCCTGTGGGTATGGTTTTAATGCACTTTAAACATGCCTATATCCATTGCATCAGATCACCATAGAATAAGACCAAATCTCTTTTTGATTCAGATTACAACTAACACTTCAACATTGTCTCTGCAGACATGCACCATGGATGACATTGTTGCCGTGAGGACCTACGAGAAGGAGGCATAAATCCTGTTTGTCTGTTCATTCGAAGTTCGATTGTTGAATCTGGTTTTCTGTTCAGTGCCACTATACAAAATGCACTAAGCTATTGCCAAACAGTTCAATAAAGTTAGCTTCTGTGACACTTGGTCTGTGTTATTCTAAACATGGGTGCACACAATCCACATGATGGCAAAGATGACTTGTTTTTGTGGAGTCAGACATTTACATATGTGCTCTCATGACTCGGTGTCAATCATTCTCCCCACTGTCTTTTCAACAGGTCGTTGGTTGGTTGTTTTGTTTTTTTTGGTTGGGGGTGGATTCTGTTTGAATACACCTGACAGGGCAGTTATTGCCAGAGGTTTACTATTAAACTTAAACATCTTTTAAGTAAAAGTGCTTTTAATGTAACCTAGATCTGCAAAACTGACTTTTCAAAGCTGGAAATAAGATACTTTATTGATCTCCGGGGGGTCCTTGGGTTGCAGCAGGATACAACTATGAATATAAAAATACAAAGGCCTAAACTAAATGTTAAAGCTACTTATAAACATGCTGAGTGACTGAATGGATGGCACATGCGGAGTTAAGGACTGGTAATGGGGTGAATGAATGTGGAAAGGGGAATGAAGTGGCTAAAGTGCAGGGCAGTGAATGGGAATGGATAAGGTGGATAAAGTGCAGGGCCATGGTAATGAAAAGGGAATGAAGGTGCGAGGTGGTGAGGTCCTCAGTTGAGTTTAGTGGACTAACTGTTGGGTCAAATGTAAACCTTTCCTTGCATTGTCAAATAATTTGAAATGTTGATTAATTTACGTTGACTCTAACATAATTCAACATTTGTTTGAATGGCTGGAGAACAGTTTCTCTATGGGTAAATCATCAATAATCAATACCTTTCCTGTCTAAAGCAAAGAACCATGATCTGACCATCCTCTGTCCTCAAAAACATGTGATTACTAAATCCTCAGTCTACCTCTGAATGGAACTGGGTAAAACTAATGCCTCTGGATTAGTATTTACTTTAGTAGCCATATTAGGGTAGAGGTGGCATGATTATGTCTACCATGTGTTTTGTATGCTGTTAGTATTTTCAAATATCAGTTGTGGCAATTGCATTGTCAGCAAACATACTGTATATGCTCATGGCAGCCAAATCTTGTGACCTGAGTAGTTCAAAGTCCTGCTTAGAATCTTCAAGCTACTAGAAATAGGATTTACAAAAGCCTTTTGTTCAATACGAGCAAAGCAACATGTCCTTATCAGAGTTGCCTCTTAGGACAAGGATGTGAGTGACTGGGAGGTGAGGAGGCCTGCTTGGGGTTGGGGCGGTGACCTTTCATTTGTGGCAGGCCCCTTGTCTTGGATGCACAGACTTGGAGTTCAAGCAAGTGCACATAATTTGTTTTAATTAGGGTTCTTCGGGGCAGTAGGTTGAGGCCCAAATTCTCCAAAAGATTTCCAGGCTTTGGTGAATGATTGTGACCCCGGGTGGTGTTCAGGCAACAATGAGTTCTGATTAATGAAAAGCAGACTAGTTTTCTTGAGTGCCACGTTATATAAGGAAATGGCACATGCACACTCATATATATATTTTTTTTTTTATGCATACAGTAACAAAATGTCTTGTGAAAACATCTATATGCATTTCCTAATATTTGCAAACTTTGCAAACAAATCTGCACAGCTGTGGTGGTTTTCCTTTGTAATGAATTATGAAAACTCTTAATCGAATCTTCTTAATAGTTCTGCCCAAACATACATTAACTGATATTAGAGGTTTACGCATAACCTAGAGTTTCTCTCTGAAGTCATTGTTATATTTGAATACCCTATTGTTTAGGATTAAGATTACTTGGGGTAGTTTGTGGGTACAGGCACTAAGAAGCAGGAGTCCTTTGAAAGGGTTTACCCCCCTTCGAGACCCATTCATATCACAGTCTGGTGAGTACTTAGAAATGTCTGTCTAAGGAATACTTTAAAGCTGCTTTGGTCTAGAGTAGTCAAAGGACAACACAATGCACATATAAAAAATACTTAAAACATTATGGAAAAATAGTGAGTAATAAAATAAATATTTATAGCAGGGCTCTCATCCAACCAAAGAAATCCCAAAGCATCAAACAATTGTCCACACCGTTTTGAGGTATTTACATGAACGAGTGCGTTTGAATTACTGCAAAATAAACTTGAGGACCCCAGCAGTGTCAATATGACTGCGCACATTTGACTAAAACTAGCGCCCCAACTAGAAAAAAAATATGACCACTCAGGGGCTCCGTACACAGCAGTGCTTCCTCCTTGTGGTTGATTGTTGAAATAGCCGGAAATGTTTGGCCTATACCACCATGTGTCATGATACGGGGGGTGGGGGGGTAGTCTTTAAATTGATTAATTCGTTTCGTGAAAATGTTACTGTCTTTACTGAACAACCATTCAATAATAAGTAATTACACCTTTTTAAACGTTGTATGAGTTTATTTTTCCAAACATCATCTTCTTTGCGCACAAATGGAAGAATCCGGGTGACGTCTCACGTGACGCCATGAACAAACATGGCAGACAATAATAACACAGACATGGAAGTCGATAAAGAAAATATACCTTTTTGCAATAAGGTGAAACCACTCACGGACAAGGTTATCGAAACATCGAGTAGTCGACTCAAGAAAGATGGCAAGAAAGAAGTATGTGAAAAACGCGTCACGACGGAATACTGCGAAAGGCTGCAGGCGTGGATGTGGCAGTATTACACAGGTTATGTGAACTGGCAAAGCTGGCTTGCAGTATCTAACCCGTATTATTTACCGCAGTCGACCAACGGGCCGTCGACAGCACCTCTTGATCTCGCTAGTTTCGATGCCCAGAACTGGTACAACAACCCGTTTGGTCTGCCCTTATCGCCTTACCCACCTCTCACCCCCACGCCTGGCAGCCAGACAGGTGAAGCCACTGGCGGTGGTACCATACCTGCTGCTGTGCCCACGCAGACGCAACAGCAGCCTCAAGAAAATGGAAACGCACAAAGACCAGGTGAAAGCTGCTTTGCCTTGGACTGGCCACTCCGGTGTCTAGTCTGGGGAACATGTGCTGTCGCTTAGAAATGATGGCTAACTCAGCCGTGCAGTAGTTAATCTGTCTGGCTAATTTTGCTTTCTGCTCCCCCACCGCAGGTCGAGAATATAGCATTCCTTCACCTCTCCAAAGACTCCTAGCTGAAATGGTGGATTTCTTCATATTATTTTTCATTAAGGCAACCATAATCATCAGTATTATGCACCTGAGTGGAATGAAGTGAGTGTATTCGCTTGTCTATGTGTGGTGGGGGCAAGAAGAAGAGCGGGCCTGTGTAAATGAACAGAACCGCCTCTGCATCTGATGAACACATCTGGCTGGCAGAGGCCATCCTGCAGAGTATTATTCAAATGTGCTGCCTTTTACCTTTTCAGGGACATTTCCAAGTTTGCCATGCATTTCATAGTGGAGGAAATAGATGAGGACACATCGATGGAGGAACTACAGAAAATGATGCTTGTTGCTCTCGTTTACCGAATACTGGTGTGTTTTTATGAGGTGAGATCTCCTACACAAGTGTGCCGCATGCTTTGCTTTCCCTGATCTTGATATGTAGTACAAGTAAAGTGAGATTAAAGGGTGGTCTGGACCCTCATCCTCACTTGCTTCTCTTTGTGACAACTCCTTGTTTTTCTGCCCGGTTCCTTCGTCCATATAGATTGTGTGTATTTGGGGAGCAGGGGGAGCCACTCCAGGGAAGTTTCTTATCGGACTCAGGGTGGTGACATGTGACTCATCAGTCCTGGTACAGCCTAACAGAGTGCTTGTAGTACCAGCAACTAATGTCTCTCTCTCTGCGTGAGTAGTTCATTTTAAGGGTAATATTTTCAACCCAGCATAGTCTTAGTCTAGTCTTACTGTGCACTAGTCTTGCCTTTTTGTGACGCTTCTGTTTCTGTGTCCCTCTTTAGATCAGCTGTCCGAGCCTTGAACAAGAACTTTTCCATTGCCTTCTTCTTCCCGGCTTTCATCACGCTGCTGTTCTTCCAGCACAACAGGACTGTGTATGACATGGTGGCTGGCACTATTGTTGTCAAGCGCACTGGGGCCAGATGATCATTTAGAGTCTTAACTCTAAGGTCAAGCTGTGTGCAGTTTTATTTAAAGGTGGACATGTTGCCTGCGGTGCTGCAGGACTTGGGCATAGACCTTTCTATGTATCAACAGAACAAGAAATTACTCTCAGTGGGAATATTAAGGTGGTGGCAGAGAATTTAATATACAACATCACTATTAACACTAACCTACTAGTTCAGTTCCCAAAAGCTTTGATTTTTGTTTGGAAACATATTTTCCCCACATGCTGCTTTCAGAGCTTTTCCTGTGCCAAATTGTGGTCTTCTTTTAGGAGAGGAAGAATGATTTTGTCTGTTGTCTTTTATGAAATCACAAGATTTGCCTCTCCTCATATACCTTTTCTGTCTTTTATAACCCTTAGTAATTTACTTGCTAACCACACAATCATGAGATCTTATACATCTTGTGTGGTTGGATATAAAAGGGTTGTTTTGAGAGTTGTAGGCTCCGACTTTCCGTTCTGCGCCATTGACCTCTGTCACTGTAGAGAGTGACAGGTCACGCTCAGTTGCTTTCAGCTGCTGAAATACTGTGGTTAGATGGCACATTCAAATGTATTAAACATATATTAAAAGCTTGAGACGAACTGCTCTTCCATTACTCTGACAGCATGTGTGTGAATGAAGAGTTAATTTAATATTACATATTTTGTGTTCTGATTTTCACATCGAAGATGAAATGATGCCACCACTAAATACCTGCAAGTTTGACATGTCAGACTTTTAGCTATTTGTCTGCGATTTAATACTTGAGTATTTGCCAGTTTTTTCTGATGACACATTTTCAGATATTTTGATACGAATGAATTAGCCACTGTATGTTGTCAATGTGATCTATTTAACTTGTTAATGTGCCATTAAATTTGCCTTACATTATTAGGGCTGCATTGTCACAGTTTATATCGCAACAATACAATGTTACAAAAGAATGAAGAAAAGGGAAAATGCCACATACCCTGAAAGAGAGAGATTTCTCCATTTTTACTTAGTACGCCCCACTAGCTAGCATTTTGTGGGGTGCGATCCTTTATTGTAATGCAGAATAAAAACAATTGTTTTGATGATTTAGTGAATATTTTGGTTCTTTTGTTTTTATGCTGTCCAAATTGCTTGACCAATCTGTTCTACTTGATCAAAAAGTGCTATGATAAAGTATTGGGAGTATTCAGTGTTTCAGTGGTTTTGAAAAGTATTTGTCATGATGTTATGGAAAAGTTATTGTGTAAATGCTTTCCTTTAAAACTATTTAAAAAGGAAACCGTTGTGTTTTCACTCAGAGGGAATACCTCTGAATTTCAGCTTTGAAATGCATTTAATACTCTCATGTCGTAGCTAAAATCAGGTCTGTATTATTAAACATTTCTGACTCAAATATGAGATGTCTTCAATGGAAATGACAACTGTGGCAGTTCCAAGGATGATTTTATGGGATAATTTCTGCTTGGTAACATACAACACTTAATAAAATGATAATTTGGATATAAATGACTTGTCTTTTTTCTTTTCATTACCAATGGAGCAGAATAAGTATAATCCATGAATACTTCTATGAAGTGGTACTCTTAGAAGTGAAACTTGCATTTCTTTGTGAAAAGATTATGCACGTGTTCTTCCAGTTAAATAAATCATATGAGAAATAAACTCATTGTCCCCTTAATCTGTAGTTACTATTTTCCTGCCGTTGTGAGCAGCTGAGGTTGTAAAAAGAATCGCTCTAGGTGCAGATTGGTACACAGTGCAACCCCATTCTTCTTAATTACACAGAGTTTGGCTCCACCTAGTGCCTTTTCATTGCTCCTGCAGTCGTTACATCACTAAAGGAAATCGAGCCAAATCAGAGTTGGAGCCGTTTCCACAGAAAAGGGATTTAAGCCAAACAAAGCCAGAAGTCTGGAAATCACTGCACCGATCCTTCACACTCCACCTCCATGAGACCACGGTGCTCCTGAGGACAAATCTCTCTCCTTTGAGCTAATAATAATAATAATAATAATAATAATAATAATAATAATAATAATATAGGTGTCTATTCTCTATCCATCACTCTTAAAGAACCTCTGTTTTGATTCACCTTTCATTTTGAAAACTGTATAGGACATTTTCTACATTTACATGTAAGGTGCAGCTGATTGAGACTGTAATGGCAACCTGACATCTCATAAGAAACTATATATTGGGCATCACATCAATTTAGTCATCTTTGTTAGATTTATTGTCAGTGACATTCAGTTTTGACCACATAAAGCTACTCGCTGTTTGGCGTGATCTCTCCTTAAAGACCCATGATAGCTCTAGATGCAGATTGGTACACAGTAATTCTGTTAATTATAGGGAGGGGTTTGGCTCCACCTGGTGCACGTTTATTACTCCCATAGTCAATAGACGCTTTATGAAGAGCAATTCAAATCACAGAATGACTATAAGTGTGTCAGGACCAATCTCCACAGAGAAGGGCTTTAGGAAAAGCCAGGAATCTGTGCCCTTTGAACTTCACAACAGTTTCCAGTATTCACCACACACCTGCTCATTTTGGTGATTCTACCTGGATCTGAGACTATATTGTTCCTAAGGCCACACCTCTCCCTTTACAGTAATCTGTGACGCCTGTTCCCCATTCCTAACCTATTGGCATTCCTGACATATCGTCAATGACATTCCCATTGTGAGACATGTAAAGCCTTTTTTCCCCCTTTAATTAAGATCTATCACAGTTGTAGATGAAGATCAGCACACAGGGTGATTACAAGTAATTCTGCTTAATTACAAGGAGTTTATGCTTATTGCTCCCACAGCACGTAGATGGCTTTGGAAAATAAACCCAAGTGAAGGAATGAAATGCGTGAGAGCAATTTCCCACAGAAAGGATTAAACCAATCAAAAGCCAGGATTCTTGGAATCACTGCAGTGACATTCAATTTTGAAACATATCAAGTCTATTTTTCCTTTAAAGGCTCTGACAGGTCTACTGTAATTCAAATGTAACGTCATGGCCTGAGAGTTTTTGGACTGTGGTGATGCATTAGAGCGATAAAGCCCACTATTCCCCTATACACAGTATATTAACTCAATCAGTCTTTATGTGATGCTCATTTAGTATCACATTATCCCAATCATATTGTTCCGCCCATAAGATCTCCGCTAAAGTCAAACACAGCTTGAATCAACTTGTTACGAGACATTTTCACCCCCTTATGTGAGTTTTTTGGCAGAGAGATATCATGTTTCGAGGGGATTGTCTAAGCTCCAATTGTTGGCAAGTGTTAACGTGGTGATTGTGTTAGGCCCACTAAGTGGCAGCTTCAGCTGACAGCCACAGATGGTCCTCCCAGATTACAGAGCGCCCCCCTCACATGCTGCTGCCATGCACCACGCCATTACTGTGGGCAATGAGATAATATAACTCACAAGTCATGGAGGGTTTACTGAGGACCAGACAAGTGTGGGTAGAAACTGGGTGGGTAGAGACTTAACTATCTATTGCCAAGCCATCAGTGCAGATGAGTAGATTTCCATTTGGAGTTGAGGCAGTATTTTTGCATCACCATGCGCTGGCTTCTGTCCAATGGGAATGTGAAGGAGGGAAGACTCATTACTATGAGTTATAACTGGCGTTCTTGTGACACTATCGCTAAGCATTCTCATATCTGTTTCTGTAAATAGCTCTGCTAGTGAATTAACCAACTGTGTTGAGTCATCATTAACAATGCTGTTCATTGATGGGAGTCATGGTGTGTGTCCATAAATAAGAATATGGTCCTGTATAGCTCAGTAGATGGAACATGGTAGCAGTAAGGGTTTGATGCCCGCTGGTACCCTTTGTGGAAATGTGGCAATGTAAGGTGATAATCAGCATCCACCACATGGCTTATAGATTGTGCAATGTCACATCAAACCCAGTCCAAGAACGTGAACTCTGAAGTGACAGAGAGAAATGAAAGGAGGTGAGCGAGTGTGGGGAGCTGACCTATCTCATAATTAAGTGGTTGGTTTTGCAGGACCCTGGATGGTGGCGGTCTCCTAATCAGCACGTCAACGGTGAGTAATACACACAGCACATTCTATAGGTAGCCTTCATATAGAGGAAGATTTGCCCTCTCTTTCACCTCTGTGCAAGGTTGCCGTGTGCCTTTCCACCACATGCTGTTCCAGGCTGTATCTCGCTGCTGAAGTGTCCAGCCTGAGTTCCTTCCCCCCCCAGCTGGCTTTTTTAACTAGCGAGTCATCTGCAGGCACCGTGGAGGGCTCACAGCTTTCTCTGACAGCCATGTGTCAGGGATCAACTAGATTAAAAGATGGGTGGATGATAAAGATTTTTTATCCCAGAGGTCATTATTCCTTCATATCGTTTTCAAAATGGCAGCTGGCGGTGTCTAGGTGTGTTGAGCTCATGGCTCTGTGACTGAAATGCTGCACAGTGTTTTTGTGGTTCCCGGTGAGTTGTGCCCGTGCCTGTTGGTATTCCTCTCAAGTGGAGTCAGTAATTACAGGCTGGCTGGGTTCTGCCTGAGTGAAGAGGGCTGTTGATGAAGAGGAGACCTGTTGACTGGGTGAGAGACGAGCTCCTACTCCTCTGTAAGAGATGCCATAGGGGATAGGGGCAGGCTAACACCTACACACACACACACACACACACACACGTACACCCATACAAATGTGTGGACACGCAATCACACACACGAGTTTTGTAATACTTTTGGGAGGACTTCTGAAAGTAACAATTATAACTATACCTGCCTGTGCACTCACAGACACACCAATGCATGCACGTACACACACACACAGTGTTAATTGATCGGAGGAGAGTGTTGAACGCACCAAATTGAGCCGTTGATACGACTGGCTGCAGCCTGGACGTGGGCTCATTTGTATTTATTAGCCAGTTCAACTAGATGTGGACATCCTGCCAGCACAGTGCCGTTTGATTTAGAATAGAATTACATTATGAATAAAAACATTTTCCAGGATAGTACGTTGCCTGTACTGGAGTCCATTTTCCTGTCATCAATTCTCTGTCAGATATGCAGTCAGAGGGGAGGAAAAGGAGGCTCTAGAAAGACAGATGACGTGATGCAATGGCAGTCAGAGGGAGGGGGGGGGCATGGCTGCATTAATGCATCAGGTTTCTGTGTATTTGTATTTATGAATACTGTAGTTTTCTGCTTGTGTTGGCCAATTGCCATGGTTGCTTTTTTCTGGGTCATTGGAAGTGAAATCTGGCTGTCTTTCTTGGACAAGGTGATGAAAAGTCTGATGTACACTCGCTGCGTGTAAGTGGGATGGGAGATTGAGGAGGAGAGAGTGAGGAGGGGATAGCATGTGCTCCTAATGGCATCATCTGGAAAGCTGCTTGTCCACACAGGTGCTGCGATCTCCCTCATGCTAAGCGAGGCTGAGCCGCTGATTGGAACCAAGCAGCTGCTGAATCGATCTGCCTGGCAACAGTTGCTTTTATTTACCAGAAGAAAATCACCACGACACATTCAAGGCCTCCGCAGAAAAAATCTCTTTGGCTTTCCTGGAAGCCTGGCATCTTATTCAGTAGCAAGAAAAATGTCTCCCACCCCATGTTACACAGAGAGAGACAAGCAGAGAGAAAGGGAACGAGGGAAGTGTCTGTCACAAAACTTATTCCTGAACCAATGCTCAAACGTAGTCAGACAGACTGTAGGTAGGTAATGGTGGTCTGGGTAGTTTCATTTCCTAGAAAACTATCCAACTCTGCACAGTAACTAGAGGCCCATATACCGCCCTCTGTTGTGTGGATCTGGTATTGAAACTGCAGTAGGAAAAAGCAGGCGAGAGGCGTCGGGAGGCTCCTGAGGTCAGAGGACTTTCATGTGATTGTTGTTGTGAAATCAGGGATATAGTATTGAGATAGCCTGAACACGAAGTATTCATGTTGATAACTTTTGTACACAAGAAAAAATGTCATCAGGGAAGTTTTGTTGCCATCTGCCTCCACACGAAGCTCAACTTCCTCATTCTATTCAGTCTCATTCTGATTCATTTGGTCCACGTAGAGAGAATGAGCTCTTCAGAGTTCCTTCACTGGCTGTACTCCTCCTCAAATCACGCCCACCCCTTCTTCCAGTTGCCTAAACTACCTTCTGGAGATGATGTGCGTAAGCAGTGGCTTGCTATTTTCAGCTGAATAATGGGAGTCTTGGCACTAGGACACAGGATAAAATCTTGTTGGCTTTCAACATACAACAAAAGTGTCTACATGTAATAGAAGATGTCAATTTAACTGTCTCTTTTGTTGAACCACAATTCTCTGGCTAACTCAGTGGTATGTTTTTGCTGTCTATCATGCTGGCAGGCACAAAATCCTGTGATCTCAAGGCCAGGTAGAGACTGCCTCACCCCAAGAGGGATCTAGTGTCCTCGCTAACATAAATGATAACAACACGTTTGTAACGATGTGTCTCAAGAAAAGATGTAGTAATACCATCTCAATCTATCTATCTATCTATCTATCAGTTGTTATATATAATGGCTGTTCCTTCGCTCCCCCGCAACCACCATTCACTGCTTCGACTATGAATCACATGGCACTCTCTAGTCTTTGTAGGAAAAACAGTGCAGGAGAAGATTTTGAATTAATATAACACAACTTTGTCTTTCAGTCGTGAAAAATGACAAACATGATCTCCATTGAGTGGAGCGAACTGAATTACTAAACACTTTTCAGAGCCTTTTGTACATAACGGTTGATGATTAAGGGACCTTGACCTTAAAATGACCTTAACATGAATGGCATACTGTTTTCTATCATCTCTTTTAAAAAGAACCAGGGTAATGTTTGTTGGGTTTCAGAGCTTCAACCCACAGATATCAGTTCATCTCAGCCATTTCAACCCAGGACTGTGTTCAAGGTCACTTTGAGCTCTCAACAACTGACAATTGCTCTATTGTAATTAGGACTACAATTCAATGACAATTACCGTCTCTCAAGTACTCACAGACTGGAAGCCATGTGTTCAGTGCCTAATAACCACAATAGTGAGACTGAGTGAATATAATAATCACCCAACTCTCAGCGGTGCATGCACCCAAATTGAGAGGTGAGGTCAGTATCACCTGCCCGATGGATTTGTTGGCCCTTGCTCTTTTCATTAACTGCTGAATTCCCTGGCTCTCAATAGGCTCTTTCAGTGTGTCATGCGACACCACCATTGAGCTAGCGCCACGGAGCCACCCATCTTTCTTAATGGGGACTGGAGACTGTGGAGCTGCCTTGTTGCCATGGCAGCAAGCGCTTTCACATTCTCCCCACATAGTGTGGAGTGTGCACGCTGTTCCTTCCAAACCGGAGCGCGCCACAGCAGAGACTGGTCTGCTCTCAGACGGGACCTAGTCAGGGTTATTTACCTCCCGCTTTGATACCAGACGCCCTCCTAATCCCACCACCCACACTTTCCATTCTCTTTATTACTAATGCATAGTATTTCCCATTGGCAGCCCTCCCACATTGAGTCTCACACTCACTCTCGGTCTGCTTCATATGTGGTAATTCTTCAGACGGCCGATGTATGAAACGATTGTCACCCGTGTGCTGATGTCAGGCTGTAAGAATGTATTTTTGCTTAACTGTTTGAACAGGATTTATATCCAGTAAGGTTTCAAGAAAAGAAACAAAACCGATCTGGCAGCCCCGTGTGAATGTTTGCATCAAACATGCTGGCTTGTCTTGTGTGTATGTGGATTTGTGATACATGTCTGGACATGTCTGCTGTATTAGAGGAGGCTCACTTAGCCCCAGTAAGAGCTGTGGGAATACAGAACAGGAAGACAGATGATGCTTGGATAATTGTTGGCTGGACACTGGGCAGTTTCAAGGTAGGATTACTCATCTGTTCTGATTCAGGTTCTGTAAGGTTGCTGTTAAAGATTCTCGTAACAACTTAAATTGGAACTTGCTTTTTACAGCGCAGCAAAGGTCACGTTATATAACCTGCAGCAACTGGAACCCTCTTGTGTTTTCATGGTGTTTTGCTGCTGATGGCTATACGAGCATGTGAAGGAGGGAGAGAGACGGATAGAGGAGCACAAACATAATGCAGGGTTTTGTGTTTTGAGGTGGTGATGTACAGTGCAAGGCTACAGATAGTGAAACAGTTTGTATGGTGTGATACTTTCAGCAAGACCAACGATTACCTGTCTCTATCCCCTGGGCTACACGGTCATATAGACAGTAGTATCAGCTCGCCTATGGAAGCAAGCAAACAAACACCCCCCACACACAACTGCTACTATTCTGCTCTTCTTCTACTACTATTATTAATGCTACTACTACTACTACTACTACTACTACTACTACTGCTACTACTGCTACTACTGCTACTATTACAACAACTACTACTACTACTACTACTCAGTAAATCATTAACTATCACCACCTTGATGAGAATATCTAAACAGTGTTTCAGTAAACAGAGTCCTAAAGAGATTGGAAGATGATCTAGATCTCTTGTGGTTCAGAGCATTCCCTCTCGTTACGTGCGCGCCACGCAGAGGAATGTAAGTCGTGTAGTATACAGTCTTGTAGCCGTGTTCGTGCTCAGAATAAGGCAGCGTATACCCAACTAGGCCAGCAAACTCCCCTTTCAGGTTGTACGACAATGATCCCTATCTAATAGACCTGTGCACAATTGTCAGCATCCACAAAGATGAACTCATCCTGATGCTCTTTGAAGACTGTCCTTGGACTGAAATGCACTTCTGTTTGCTTTGACTGATTTGACTGAGATACAAACAGAAAGACAGATTGGGCATTTCTTTCTCCGTGTAATCTTTGTCTCTCTCTGGATGCTTGATCTACGGGATGCATTTGCACCAGGAGAGCTTATCCCAGCATACTTTGCTGACATTAATTCTGGGACTTTCAATTTCAAGAGAGCCGATTCAAGGCGAGGAAACTCAGATCCCTTGAAGCTGCACAGAGGGCGGAGGATGGACTTCTGTCGTGTTCCTTCCATTACCTTGCTGTGGGGATTGTGTATTTCCTGAGGTGTACATTGCCTTGGCAGCTCCTCCCAAGAGATATGTCTTCACAAGAGATATGAGTCACAGTAGGACGGTGAGGCTATTGCCCTTTGACAAGTTCGACGCACAACTAATGGTTTTCTCAGGTTCCACAGCTGGGGAAAACACATCTTTTCACTTCGCTGATTCACTGTGTGTGTGTGTGTGTGTGTGTGTGTGTGTGTGTGTGTTGTGTAAGTCATATATGCACTCTGTACCTTTTGACATTTGTGACTGTATTCCAGTTCCCTGCATACGACAGCAAATACTGACTATGCAGAAAATCAGGTAGGGTGTCGCTAAACGTGCATAGCTATGTGCTAAACATGGCCTGCCTTTATGTGCACTAGTACACTGTGTCCTACAGCAGTGGTTTTCATGACGGTCATGGTCATGACGCACTGGTGGGGCCAAGTTGGGGGCCAGGTGGGTTGTGGGATGAAGGAAATAATACTTTACTGAGGTGGTTGTGATTGATAACTGATGAGTAATTACTTAAGTAAGGACTTTCCATCTCTAATTCAGTTTTTACAGTCGGTATTTTGGTCGGTCGCAAGAAAAATAACTCTCGTTTGATAGGGGCTGGGAACCCCCTATCAAAGAGCCTTTGTGGGTGTAATGCTATTCACTAGGCTTGTTGTAGTAGCAGCCTTGTGCTCTTTGCTGTACTCGCTCAGTGTTCCCCCCCCCCCCCCCCCCCCCCCCCGTCTGCAGTCTAGGTGGAGGGGAAGCCCTGCATGTCCCGCCTGGAGAGGAGCAGATAGCTGGCTGGCCCGCTAGTGGAGTGCCTGTCTGCAGCCTGGCTCTTTCTGCTGTGTGCTCAGCAGGATAAGGAGGAGGCCTGGGGTGACGAGGGCCCTAGTGCCAAGCAGCTGGGCGGGGGGTGTTTATCAGGCCTGCCTGCCTGCCTGCACATAGTGAAATATCCCTTGGGTAGAGATGGGGGAGGCCTGGGGGTGCAGCAGCAAGGGCAGGTTACTCAGGGCCGCTCTGCAACTGAGCGGAGGCTGAGATGACTCTGTGATTGTAGGTCAGCTCACAGGGCAGATTACAGAGAGATTTGTCTCTACGGGGAAAATGCATATGAAAATGAACAAGAATGAAGCAGTGCATTAAAACAGCTTTGACTTGCTGACACGCTGAACAATTTAATCCTCTGTTTCTGTGTGTGTGTGTGTGTGTGTGTGTGTGTGTGTGTGTCTGCATCTGTGTCAGTGTCTGTGCCTCTGAGTGTATCTGCCAGTAAGAGTGTACCCACAGTTCACATTCAAATGTACAAAACCCTCCCCTGAATCTCTCTCTCTCTCTCCCTCCCTCACCCTCCGTCTGTTACTCCCTCCCCCTCAATCCCTCCCTGTGTGAGCGTAGTCTGGGCGCTCAGCCAAGTGGAGTGTGTTTTTTTGAATGAATACCTGATGCGGCTGATGAGGCTGGCTGGGGGAGGAGCCGTGTCAGTGGAGTACTGAGAGAGAGAGAAAGAAAGAGACGGGAGGGGGGGGGGGAGAGAGAGCGAGCGAGCGCGAGAGAGAGAGAGAGAGAGCGAGCGAGCGAGAGAGACAGAGCTGGCGGTCTGGTGGCCTTGCATAACACACGTTGTGGAGCAGCCTTGCACGCAGGACTTGTGCGCTTCAGCAGAGGGGAACTTCCGTCACCGTCGTCCCGCTGCAGGGGCAGATTGACACGGCGAGCGGCGGCGTAGCCTCTTCTACCCGGGGTCCGGAGAGGAAGGCAGGGCTGGACACAGCACAGGCTCCGAGAGAAGAGAGCGCCACAAAGGAGAGATTCAGGAAGAGGAGTCCTAGGAAACACGTCTCCAACACACACACACACACACACACACACACTACACACACACACTACACACACACAAGCAGGAAGAATCCCTGGACATGCTCCGCAAGCAGTGGCTGTGGAGAGACTGGTGAGCTATTCTTAGCCCTCTAACCAGAGTGTGTGCGTGTGTGTGTGTGTGTGTGTGTGTCTCTTTTCTTCTTGATTTGTGGCATAGTAGTATTTTCCGCCCCGCTACTCCACTCATGCGCTCTCACTGTCATTGTAAAGCCCCCAGAGGCTCCAGTCTCAGCATCTGTCCGGAGTCGTAGTAGTGAGATTAAAAGCGCTAATCCTGGCTCGTTGCGGGGCGGGGGGGTTTGTGTGTGTGTGGGGTTGGGGGGGGGGGGGGGGGGGGGGGGGGTCGCGTGTTTCAGCGCGAGGCTCGTGTGTGTGTGTGTGTGTGTGTGTGCATTTCTCTGCTTGTATGTTGTGTGACCGCTGCATGTTGGGGCAGTGATGCAGAACTCTGGAGTCATTGTGAAGACAAACAGCCCCGATCCCACTGTCTGTTTTTACTGTCTGCTTTAGTCCGCCTCTTAAAGGGACAGGCACCGCCGCTGCACGAGAGGGGGGGGGGGGGGGGGGGGGGGGGGGGGGTTATGGCTCATTTGGGCATTAGAGAAAGCTATGCACTGTATTGATCCGTCCTGTGGTAAAGAAGTATGAAGAGGTTTGCTAGAGGTTGAGGTGAGATCCTGTTTATACTCACCGGTTCACACTCATACATGTTCTCTCATACATGTACTTCCCCTCTGCCTCCCTTTCTGTGTTCTGAGCTCAGACAGTCCAGCTTGATAATGATGTTTTTGTTTTCTATATATAGCCTTGCCGTACAGAGTATTCACTGTGTATCTATGGCTGGTGTCTAGTATGTGAAATCTGAAGTAGAGCAGCATTGGTACGTGTTGATCCACGGTGGAAACAGCGAGGGTCTTTATCCGTTTGCGTTTGCCAGGAGAGTCCCTTGCATAGCAGTGTAATCTCGGGACACCGTAGCTAGACCTGCCACTAAATCATTTCTTCTCGTTCCCCCCCCCCCCCTTGCCTGGCCCTGCTGTGGAGAAATGTTATTGCTGTGAAGCAGTGGATCAATGCGAGGAGTTAATAGTGGGTCTGGGACCATGAGAGAAGACTTGGAGCTCAGTCTGGGAACTGCAGGAGCTAGTGGAGGGGCTGACGGGTTAGAGAGGAGGTGTTACTCTGCAGGTGGGGCTCTCACCTGGAGACGACAGGGGAGGAGTCTGAATGGAAACAGCATCTCATCTGAACTAATATGTGGCACGGAAATGATACACCCCGCGACACACACACACACACACACACACACACACACAACTACGCACACCTATTTCCGTGGTTCGTGCGGCTTTCGAGTGGGAGTATGAAAGAGGATCACATGGTGAGGTTGCTCTATCATTCTGTCTGAAAAGCACCAGTGTGATGAACAGGACAGAGAGTGGCCTGTCTCCTCTCTCTGTTGCCATCCCTCCGTCCGTGCCTCAGAGGTGACAGTCCGGGGGGGGCCAGGGGACCGGCCGAGGGCCTCTCTGCTGCCGGGGCTCGGTGTGACAACCATGTCTCGAAAAGCTCTCCTTTGTTCTCTGTGGTATCGTATAGGGCGTATGTTTTTCTAATAATAGGCTGAAGATGGAAAAATCTTGAAAGGCTTTTGGCTGGTGAGCGTGTGTGTGTGTGGTGTGTGTGTGGTGTGTGTGAGAGAGAGACCATGTGTAGAGAGAGAGCTGTCTCCAGGGCATATGGGGAAAGAGACCTTCCATGAGGACATGCTGCTGAACCACCGATCCACTTGTCATCTGTAGTGCGGGGACCACTGAAACGCGTTGTCAGATGTGTCACCGGTGCTGTCAGACGTAGGTGTGTTATCCGCGCGGTAAGTAACGGCGTGTGTTTGTTGCGAGAGTGTAAAATTGGAGCACACGCTGGCTTTGTTTTTTTCCCCCCCCCCCCCCCCCGACTCCACTGTAACCATGGCTCGTGTTGTTGTCGTGCGCCCCCGACGTGATGTCATTACAGTGTTGACACGGTGTTGCCGCGGTGTTGTGAGGTTGTTGCCATGGAGCGTCGTTGCCGTGGCGATGCCGGTAACAGTGTAAGCTCCGGCTGTAGCGGGGCGGCTGTGTTGCCGATCGGGGGATCTCTCGGCGAGGTGGGGGCTATGGCGCTCTGATGCTGCAGGCGCTGCTCAATGTGGGTCAGGAGAAGCAGCACTCTTCTCCCCGTTCCCCCTGTTCTCTGTCTCTCCCTAATCTTCTTTATTCTCTCTCATTCTCACTACCTTTTATTTCCTTCTTCACAATTCTGTCATCTTCCTCAGCCTTTCTCCCCCTCCTCCCCCCTCATTATCCTCTCTCTCTCTCTCTCTCTCTCTCTCTCTCTGTTTCTGCATTTCTCTCCACCTCCGCTGCTCCTCTCCTTTGTTACCTCTGGTTGATCTACTGGGCTGTATGGTTAGATAGATCGCGTGGAGGCTCCTCTGCTTTTTGAATGTAGTGACCTTGTCAAAGTCACAGTGTTAAGGTAGATGGGTCTAAACAGAGACAGACCAGGGTCTCCTTTCATGTTTTTCTCCCTGTCTTTTTATATAACATGGCTGCCTGCCGTAGTGATCCTCCTCCGTAATATGAAAACACAATTTTGACTCCTCTGAATGGAATGTAGGGAGAGAGAGAAAGGAAGGGATGGACGCGTGTGTCTCATACGCTCCATCTCTGTGGTGCCCGCCGGCTAATGAACAACTCACAGCCCTTGTGCATTGAACCTCAGATAAGCCTGCAGGAGAGACGCCGGAAAAGAAACGGCAAAAAAAAGAGGCAGAGACCTGGCGAAAGCAAAAAAGGTTCAAGGTTGAATTTGTATGGATGCATATCGGGCAGATGTGGATGTGGAGGGCTGTCTGAGTGTACGTCTATGAGTGTACGTGCATGTCCAGCCCAGTCAAACATGGATGGTGGCTAGCGGCTGCCTGTGACTTGTTGACACAGTTAGCTACTTCTGACTAACCCAATTTCTATGCTGTCATTTCCATCAACAGTTCCAGTGACCTCCCCGTTGCCGGCTAGAAATAAAGAGCTTATTTCAGTACTCAGTCAACCCGGTCTCACACTAGACCAAACTCTAAGAGGGCTTACTCATCTGCAGCCCTGTTTTTGTCCACTTTGCATTCCCTTGAACTTTGAAACACCACTCAAAGTGGGTACAGCAGAAAGGTATTATTAAAATATTTTGAAACGCCGTGATGACGGCAACAAATGTCCATTTGCATCTGTTACAGTCTATGACCAAATTTTAGGCCACATTGTTTTCACTTCAATTTTCTCATGTGCCCACTGACCCGGAGTTCCTGTCTGGGGTGGATGTTATATTTACAGTAAACCCACTAACACAACACAAGGGCCTGTGAGTGTTAGCAAGTAGACCACCTTATTTTGGTCTGTGGTCCCATCACTTCAAAGCAGCCAGCAACACACAAACGCTAACACACAACTTCACATGCACACACACACACACACACACACACACACGCACTACAGAAAACTCCAGCCAATGGAAAGGATGACACATACAACGACGTAGTAGTATACCTTTATATCATGTAAAGGCTTGTTGAAGTGTGGCAGGCAGTGCTGATCCTGGAGGGGAATCTCTAGCAGTTGTTTTGGGGAAACATGCACACAGAATGGGCTTTGTCTTGTGCTTGGCAGCATTAGGTAAACATACATCAGACATACTGGTTATGGCTGGTACCACCTAGTGGCCAAAACTGAGAACAACACATAAAAGCAGGGACGTTTTTAAAGGAGTGTTTTAGTGTATGCTATTTTGCATTTGCATCCTCGCGGGAACATTTTGTGAGCGGGGTTCAGAACAGTGACACCGGCTCTGCTTATTGTACCAATGCTTTCATGCAATCTGTCTAATGAGTTTCATTTGAAGTTGGGATTTATAATTTAATTCCACATTATCTTTGTAACTGATTTGAGCTTTTCTCTGCCACCAGATTCCTGCTGATGTGGAAGAGGTAGGTCAGTCAGAAATGATTCCTCATGAAGTCCATGGCGCTCATTCAGTGAGCCGGAGTGACTCCGTCTTCTCTGGCCTGAGACCTGGAGCCGCCCGCCAGTGAGCGCAGAGGGAGCCCCGAGCCGCATAGCACACGGGGAGGCTGGCCCCCTGGGACACGAGCACTGAGCGGAAGAGCGAGAAAGAAAGACCGACCGAGAGGAATAAGAGAAGAACTACTAGGGATTAGTAAACCACACTGACACCATGAAATCCAACCAGGAGCGGAGTAATGGATGCCTGCCTCCGAAGAAGCGTGAGATCCTGGCCCTGGAGCAGAGGCCGGTGGTAGTAGCAGCCACAGCGACGGCTCCGGCGGCGATGGCCACCGACAGCCCCCACACGGAGAACCTGGCCTGGCTGGCTAGCGTGGCCAGCGAGCGCTGCAAGTCCCGGGACGCCGAGAGCCCCAGGTGTACTGTCTCCTCCTCCTCTCCCTCCTCTTCCCTCCACCCCTCAGCCGCTCCTCTGTCCGCGGTGCCCCTGGCCTCTCTCCCTTCGGTCTACCCTACGGCCCTCCCCCAGCAGGCCGGGACCATCCAGTACGCCCAGCTGGGGCCCAACGTCCAGTTCATCAGCTCCGGGCCCTACGCCGGCTACATCTCCTCGCACATCATCTCCGCCAACCCAGCCTCCGCCCACAACAGCTCCGCCCCCGTAGGACACCGCCCCCCCCACCTGGACGGGTACACCGCCGCCCTCATCTCCCCCGGCGCCAAAGGGGAGCAGCAGTTCCAGATAGGCCTCTCCCCCGCGGACCTGGCCGCCGTGTCGCTGCCCGGCTCCACCCAGCTCACCGGCCAGTACATCCACCTGGACGGCAGAACGCCTCTGGCTGTCGGCGGGGGCACCGTCGGCTCGCCCGCGGCCCACCTCCCCCTCCAGCTGCACGCTCACCCGGGCGTCCTCCCCCACACGCTCACCCTCGCCCCCTCCCAGCTGGTGGTGCAGTACGCGGACGGCTCGGCCGGGAAGAAGCCGGAGGTGCACGGCAAGGGCCTGCTGAACGGGGAGCTGGAGGGATTCAAGCAGGCCAAAGCCTCCGGTCAGCCGCTGAACCACCAGCAGGTCCAGAGCTACGAGACCAGACACATCCTCGTCCCCGCAGACTACGGCCAGAACCCCGCGGGACTCCAGACCTCCCTGGTGCTGGTGGCCCAGCCCAACAGCGGCGCGGAGCACGAGCCCGGCTCCAACAAGCTGTCCTTGGTCCAGACGGAGAAGGGGGGCATCTGCCTGGGGAAACCGGTGTCCAGAGCGTCCTCCTTCACCTCCCTCTCCTCTGCGGAGATGCTGAAGTCCGCCAACCCCCACACGGTCATCCAGACCACCCTCTCCCACGAGGAGCTGCCCGCCAGCCTCTATTCGACCGCGCAGCCGCCGATCATCGGCTACATCGCCAGCGCGGGTCATCAGCACGCGGTGGGCTACCACGCCACGCTGCCCCAGCACCTGGTCATCCCGAGCGGCCAGTCCCTCCTCATCCCGGTGAGCAGCGCCACCACCACCGCCGCCGGCGTGTCCAATAACGGCGTATGCACCACCGCCCCTCACATATCCACCGCCATGCCCCACGCCTACCTGGCCACGGCCCTGTCCAAGTGCGAGGTGCTGGGCTCGGACGGACACCAGCAGCCCCCCGCCGTTGCGCAGGCGCCGGCGATGCCCGTCCCGCCCTCCCCCGCCCCGGTGGTGTATCCCTCCCCTGCTACTGCCCCCACCCCCTACCCCTGCCCCTGTGTCTATCCAGGCCTCCCCGCCTCTCTCCTCCTCCTCCTCCTCCTCCTCCTCCTCGTCCTCCGCCCCCGTGGCACTCCCCCCATTCTTCATGCGAGGCTCCATCATCCAGCTGGCCGACGGGGAGCTGAAGCGCGTGGAGGACCTGAAGACGGAGGACTTCATCCAGAGCGCCGAGATAAGCAGCGAGCTGAAGATCGACTCCAGCACCGTGGAGAGGATCGACAGTGGGCAGACTCCTAACGCTGTGGTCATTCAGTTTGCTGTCGGGGAGCTAAAAGCCCAGGTAAGGTGTTCACTACGATGTTTAGCAGAATTTTACAGCAATACCTTGTAGGGAGTGGAAAGCTAACGGTGTTGTGCGTGTGCTCTCATCCAGGTGTGTGTTGAGGTGCTGGTGGAGTATCCCTTCTTTGTGTTTGGCCAGGGCTGGTCGTCCTGCTGCCCAGACAGGACCACCCAGCTGTTCGAGCTGTCCTGCGCCAAGCTGTGTGTGGGCGACGTGTGTGTGTCGCTGACCCTGAGGGGCCTAAGGAACGGTTCGGTCCCGACCGGCCAGGGTCTGGGGGCGAGGCCGAAGACCGGCCACAACTCGGACTCCTCTCACAGTACGGAGCCCGCTGTCAGGAACAGTACCGGTCCACATGCTGCGGGCAGCAACGGTGGCCTCCTGATGAAGGCCGGTTCAGACAGGCTGGACAGGGACCGGGCGACCGGGCCGGGACCGGGACTACAGTTACCACCGGGATTAGGGTTATTTCCTGGACCGGGGGAGGCGGTCTACGGAGCGGGACCGAGGGCCACCGCTGGGAGTGGAGACACCAGACAGGAACCGGTGAAAACAGACATGCCCCCTCCCTCCAACATACAGTCTGGCGATCCGGACAGACCCGCGAGCCGTAAGAGACGCTGGTCAGCGCCGGAGCGAGACCAGACTGAGAGAGCGGAGGAGGAGCCTCCTCTGACTCTGCCTAAACCCTCCTTCATCCCTCAGGAGGTTAAAATCAGCATAGAGGGCCGCTCTAGTACTGGGAACGAAAGGTGCTTGAACAAAAGACTAGACTGTTGAAAGGACTACGAGGAATTGAAATTACCTGTGGTTTCCGTTGTGTCATTGTTCATGCCCTCTATTTTCTCTCTATCCAGACTACTGTAATATAGGCTGAGTTTACACAGTATTTACATGTTTTTTGTTCCATATAGGCCTAATATCTACAGTGCAGTACAGTAGAGCACCTTCGTATGCGGTATCAGACCCGAGATCAGTGCAATCAATGCTGAAAGCAAACGCGAATGATGTGCGAATGTGGAGTATGAATGCAACCACACATCCGAGAGACATTTGACTTTAATACTTCCGCGACACCTCTTATAAGCTGGATCTCCGTTGTCTTGTGGCTTCACCCTGTCGGACGCATCACACCGCTTTTCACACCAACGAGCACCCCCCCCATGTCAGCACATAGACACCGGGCAACCACATGCATCTCCCCTCCTGTTCGTTTGGTGTGGTCTGACGTTGTAAGTGGTAGCACCAAGTTGCAGTGAAAGGAACACCGCTTTGGGTATTTCCATGGCAACGCTTGATGATCTGTGCTGCCCTACTCTTCTTTTTCTCTCCTCGTTTCTCATTTACAGATGTTTAGATCATTGTGTGTTACTTCGTGATGGTTTATGAGGTGGCCCTGTGCTGTGTGTGTGTGTGCGTGTGTGTGTGTGTGTGTTAGCAGAGGAGGAGGCAGAAGGAGCATAAGTGTCAGGTGTGTGGCGAGTAGCTGGGAGCTCCGTCTCCACTGCAGCCAGCAAATGTCAAGGCTAAAAAAGGCCTGAATGTACCCAACCATGAAATTTGTCCTTAATATTGACGTACGAAGTAACGCATGTGCTGTTTGTTACACCAATAAAGAATATATGCTGAGAAATTTAATACCAATTCTTTTGCAATATCCGGGTCACGGTAGTCGAAGAGAGATTTGGCGCGTTGCTTTCACCCCAGGACAGATCACACTGCTGCTTTGCCCTGATCGCTACAATATTTGGAATCTGTACTAATATGGAAAACTCAAAAAAGGTATAGCTCTAAATGATTTGTTTTACTGAATTATATACTCAAACCTCATCCTGCAATATTGTATCACCTCTAGTCCGTTAAGTCATATTTGGCTAGCTTAAAGCACACAATAGGAATACTGATAAAACATGGCGTAGTATTTACTCTGAACTGATTGAAAGATGGTACGTTCTCACCCTATTGACTCCTTTGTCACACAAAAAACATGGCCTTAGATTGAACTAGTATACGGGAGCACATGGTTTTTAGGGTTTTACCATTAAAACCTGATTTCCTCAATGATGGTATGCCTTGACTAAGTCCATACCTATGAGTTCAGTACTGCTGTTGGACTAAAAACAGCGTTGTCTCTCTTTCTGTTAGTAACTTTTACATGTCAATTTTTTAGAGTAGAGACAAAATAAATATTTTACACTTCATACTCAGGAACAGTGTGTATCTATATGTGTGTGTGTGTGTGTGTGTGTGTGTGTGTCTGGGCCTGAGTGAGTATGTGCATATTTACAGTCACGTGTGTGTGTGTGTGTGTGTGTGTGTGTGTGTGTGTTCTGAGCAGCAGCAGCACTTTGATGAGACATCCGGTGGGAGCGTGGTGGTGTATCTGTTTACGCGTGGTAGTTCCCCTCCGCAGCTTATAGACTTTGTGAGAGTAATCAACCGACTGTTTTTCATCATGTCATATCCTACACGTTTATCATCGTAGGAAAAAAAACAAAAACCCTACTGGGCCAGGAAATGTAAACCACACTGGACATGCTATCTCAACTTTATTTTTGATTATTGACAGAGTCACTATTGAGAGACAGAGAGAGCAAAAGGGAAAGAAACACAGAGTTGGTCAGCTAGCTAATGTTCATGTACAGTAAGTTGTATCTTAGAAAGTGTACAGTGTATAGGCACAGTTTTACCCATATGTAGCCTATGTATGTTGCCACAGCACCTCCTTCTCCAATCATTCCATCAGCTCACCAATTTAAAGTGGTCCCGCTATCATTTCGGTCATTCAGGTATTGATGTCATGTATATGAATGTGTCACAAGTCTTTGGGAACATCTATTATGATTCAAATTTGTTTGACTTGCACACTGTAATAAAGGTGTTAATAAGAACTGCAGTTTATCACAATAGCCATTTATCTTTTGAACTCATGAAAGAGGTTTATTGTATACCCAGACTGTTCTCTATGTTAGTGTTTGACTGCTAGGGCTAAACATTGCCCAGTGACTGTTCCCCAACCCCCCCAAAAACTATGTGGTCTGATAATCTTTACTGTTACAAAATAGTGCTCTTGTTTCACGAAATCTCTCTAGTAGCCATTTTCTGTCCGTAAGCTTGGCCTGTGTTTGTATTTCCCTGATCAAAATGGGTTTTTAAGACAGACCTTTTGAAAGGACACGACGTCGCAGACTAATCCATGAAATGTGGGATTGATGCTTATATCAGGCCCCGGTATCAACCTCTTGGAAAGGTGTGACAATGATATACCCTCTTGCCTAAACATGCTGAAGACGGGTCCCTGAAGATGTGTAATTTTCAGAGTCCTTCTAATGTTGTAAAGTAACCTCAGTGTTGTTTTATGGCGTATGAGCTCTGCCTTGTGGTGATCTAATGGAATAGCACTTTGACCTGTGGGAGGAACGCGCTAGCTAATAGTCTGAAGTAATGTTACAGCATGTCTGAGAAAAAGAAATTGTACCCTTAAGAAATGAGAGTACAAAATCTCAGAGGTTTGTAAATAGCCAAAGTCTTCCATTAAAACGTTGGTCTGACCTTCTTACTATTGGAAAGGAGAAACATTGATCCCCATGTAGAGCAGACCCATTTGAAGTGAAGTTTTACTTCAAATATACATCAACACCTATTTGATATACAGGATATTGCTTACTCTTTCACCTAAGATACTTTCATTTTGCACCAGCTCAAGCAAGCAGGAAATGATGGGAGTAAAAGACTTTAAAAAATAATTTTGTAATCCGGGTCTGTCTGTTTGTTGATAAATCTCAAATAAGATATGTCCTGTATACAGTATGTAAGTATCAATAATGTTCCCTTATTTTGATGGTGTTAAGGTTTGCTAGTAAGAAACTGTTAAATCTTTACTTCAAATGTTTGATTTTACATTTGATCAAATTTATTCAAAGAAATAAAGAGTATAAACAAACATGCTGTGTGTAGTTTGTATGACTTCCTCTCTGTACACAACAAGTCCATCTTTGTCGTCATGGTAGATTCACTATTGTCCATGTTTCACTGAAACTATTTCTGTCAAGTAGCGCTGTGTGTGTGTGTGTGTGTGTGTGTGTGTGTGTGAGAGTGATTGCAGTACTGTGTGAGTATCGGGTTTGCCTGGCTGTCCTCTGACTGAGCTCCTTGAGTTTAGCAGCTCCCACACAGGTGCAGGTGGACCTAGACACCTGACAGTATCTTCAACATCCCCTTGTCACCTAAAATGGATATTAAAATCAATCAATCTTTTTATAGACTACATTTCATACAATTGAATTCAGTGCACGTTCACATTAAAGATCAAAGAAAAACAAAATGCAGAAAAATACAAATCAAAATGAAAGTAAGAATACAAAAGTCACAATAAACAGAAAAGGAATAAAAGCAGAAAACAAAAAAGAAGAAAAAGAAGATTTAAAAAGTTCCTATGAAAAAGCCAGGCTAAAAAGCCAGGCCTTGAGCTTGTGTTTAAAGAGGTCTATGGTTTCAGCTGCCCTCAGATCTAGAGGGAGGCTGTTGCAGAGCCTGAGGCCATAGCATCTGAAAGCAGCCTCCCCATAAGTCTTTGTCCTGGATTTAGGTGCAGTTGAAAGTAAAGAGTCAGAGGATCTGAGGGTTCTGCCAGGAACATACAGCATGTAGTGATCAGACGTTAAAGCAGGAGTGATGTGTGTCCTCTTCCTGGTTTTGGTAGGAGTCCCATTGCCTTTTTTGGAAGCCCAGAGAGAAGTGCATATAATAGTCAATAGTCAAGCCTGCTGGCAACAAAAGCATGTTTTAGTTTCTAGTGTTGTCGTGAGTCAGAAAAGGTCTGACCTTTTTAAAAGCAATTGTTTTTACAGTCACGACATGTGCTTCAAAGCTCAAATCACCATCACATATTACACCCAAGTTCTTAGCCTGAGATTTATTGTTCTGTGACAGTGACTTCAGTTGTTATCATGTCTCCTTGTGGAACCTTAGGCCCAATTACCAGGATTTCAGTTTTACCTTTGTTTAACTGGAGGATGTTACGCACCATCCATGTATTAATGTCTGTGATGCAACTAGTAAGGGTGTCCAAAGAACTGAGATCATCTGGCATGACTGAACTATATAGCTGGGTATCATCTGCTGTGGCACCTCAAGGGAAAAGCGAGGTGTCACAAGTCCAATCTGAGGGCAGGTTCCTGGCGCAGATCACACACTAGGCAGAATTCAGGGATTAAACACTCACCACATTTAACTCAAACATAACTTAAATTTATTCTGAGAAATCAAATGTGTACGGAGACCATTCAGCAGCCGCCCTGGACGGTCTCCACTGTGAACTGTAGTTTCCACTCTTACGGTGAGGTAACCAGCTCCCACCTGGCTGATTAGTAACGCCCTTCACCTGGGGCAAGATGACCAACTGTCTGCTTTCTCAGTGGCAGAGTCCCCAGTCTGCCACACTGCATGCTTGTGGATGATAGCCCCTAGCATGAGCATATACAAGGCTAAGAGCAATTGGTAGTCAGTGATAGTCACCCAAAAAGACAGAGAAATCACTGGTCTTTTTCAGCAGTGGTTGTACGGAGTGATTTATAATATTTAGCACTTCATCTGACAGTTCAGTTCAAAACTTGTTTTAAAAAGAAAGTAAAGCTGGGTTCAAGAACACAGGTTGAGGACTTAAAGGGGTCATATTATGGAAAACGGCATATTCCTGGCCCTTATACATGTTCCACAGGTTGTCGTTGACCTAAGTAGCCGAGAAAATATGAAATCTGGAAGTCAACCACTTTTTTTGTATTTTCCTTTATCCAAAAACGGTGCCAAATCGGGCCAAAAACAGGCCGTTTCAGAAAGTAGCCCCTTTAGACGTCATAATGGGTGCTTCTTAACATAATCCAACCCCTCTCAGAGCATGCCCATGCCCAGGTGAACAAACACTCCATTAAACACCATTTACCTCATCTCAAAATGCAGTTTATGGTGCATTCCATTGTACTCGGATATCGATAATTCCCAGTCGGTCTTCCTAACTTCCAATCTAAATGTGTTCCAGTGCATCTGCTCAGGAAAACATAATCACCCGCAGCAAACTCATGTTTGTATGGTAAGTCTCAAAATGTTACAAGCATCTAAACTCAACATCAACTACTACAGCGCCATTAGTGAAGAGAAGCACATATCACATTCGGACGCCGTTTTTTCCGAGTACACTAGAATGCACCATTACTTTGCGACCAGTGAAGCTAAAACAACAACATATATGCCATATACCAACTCTCCAGTTATTACTTTGTAGGATGCAGGCAGCAACATAGATCCCTGCACAGTCTCCCAACACGCAAAAATGCCAGGACAGAGCGATTCATTTTTTTTTTAATGGCAACGTTAAAAGTTAGTTCGGCACAGTTAGCTAATTTTTTCTGTGTGATGATCAGTCCTCGGACTGCTTGAGCAACGGCAGGATTAGCATCTAAATTGAAGCTTAAAGATGGAGCAATTCATAAGGTATGTGATCCATCTGCAAAATTGGAATCTGTAAGTTAAAGTTATTTGTTGGGACCAGTGTCTGTTTTATAAGTCTGTCGAACATGTCAGGCTTATTTGTTTACCTTGAGCAGCATAAGCTCTGCTCTCCTCCGCCAGGCCATTGCATGGAGGTTGTATGTAATGAGCACTGCTCTGATTGGCCACCTCATGCCGCCTCACGCCTCACAACCTCCACGCCCTCAAAACAGCCTGTTCTTTACAATGGAGAAAATGAGAGACTGAAACACAGACCACAGAAGCTGGTTTTATGATTTTTTTTGATATTGACTTAAAAAACATCTTGTCAAGACCCCTGGTTTTAAATAGCCCAAAATGAGTAAAATACCCCCCCTTTAAACCTTCTTACAACTTTGCCTCCTCAATCTTTAGTGCCCCACCAGTGCCCTCTGGTGGTGATGTAAGGTCAGTTCAAGTACACATTGATCAGAAGATATGTCAATACTTATGTTTGCTGAAGAACGTGGCAAATTCATTACATTTTGATGAGGATATTAGCTCACTATCAACAATGGGGGTGTGATTAATCAACCGTTCAATAGTTGAGGATACAAATCTAGGGTTGTCTTGGTTGTTGGAAATCAGTTGTGAGGCAAAACTAACTTGTCTCACAGCTCTAATACTCACATTCTAGCTTGTATGTCATATATGTTTCATATATAAAAAATGGATCTGCAGTTTACTTCCTCCATTTACATTCTGCCCTGCAGGAGATCCTCTGTGCTGTCTCCTTATTTTTCCAGGGGCTCGTGGTATATGTAACCTTTTTATTTTTCAAAGGAACCATAGAGTTAATGGTTGTCTTTAGCCTTGAGCAAAAACTGTTTGTTAGTTCTTCACAGGGAGAGAGTAAAAATGTTTTTTTTTAACAAAATGCTAAAATGTGAGAATGTGCCCTTACAGTAAAAAACACAAAATAATGATCTGATAAAGCGGTATCTATAATAGAGCTGAATCTAAAGAGAGTCTCCAAGTGATGATAAGATCAAGAGGGTGTTTATGAATCGGTTCGCTGATATGTTGTGTAAAATCCCGACAGTTTAAAAGATAGATAAAAACTGTCTGCTTTGGAACCTGCAGCATTATCTAAATGCAAGTTAAAGTCCCATAATAATCATGTTATAGTTAGAATAAATGAACATGTCTGAACAGTAGAAATAGAAGGCAGCTCCCTCCCTGTTCGGGAGGCCTGTACTAGTACAGCTACTAGGATAGTTACACTAATATGACAGCATTTTATTCAAAGGAGGAATCATCGCCAAAAGATGTGTCCATATGGAAAAAAAGCAGAAGCAAGGAGGCCAGCAAACATACAGTCCACTTTATGATAGCAATGTCAATGTCCTAATATTTAAGAGTAGGAATGGATGATTTAGAAATAGGAATGAGGTTGATAGACGCAATGGATAACGGTGAACAATTATCACACCGAAAGACTGGATGCAAGTTGGAGTCCAGGCTCCTTAGATGGTATAGGGTTGTTACTGTCAACACTGGGTACCAAGCTGAAGGGAGTTATGACAGTGATTGGTATGGCTAGTACTGCAACTATTTTGATCAGGTAGAAACAGTGGAGAGATTACCTTACCTGACTTTCTGTTCTAAAATGTGATGATGCTGATGACATCACCAGAGGGGAACTGCAAGCTTAAGCACCTCTATTTCACTGTGTTGATGGTAAGCACAGCAGTGTTGTGGCTACAGACACACACACACACACACACACACACACACACACACACACACACACACACACACACACACACACACACACACACACACACACACACACACACACACACACAGATCGATGCAAACACGATGATGTCAGCGTCACCACGTTCCCAGCCAAACTTCATGGTTGGGTACATTCAGGCCTTTTCAGCCTTGTAGTGGAGACTGAGCTCCCAGCTACTCGCCACACACCTGACACTGACCATTGGTCCTCCACACAGGAACCGTCTCCAGGATGTTGCACTGCTTCTCCAGCTCTGCCTGGCCACTGCCTGAGCTGACTGCCACACACCGGAGGGGAAAATGGGTGACATGCTGTAATACAGGTGGAATACAGTAAGAGTAGGATAATATTACAGAGCCACGCCAGAGAATCACATCCTGTCACTGATTTACAGAGCCATAAAAGGGATTTCTTTGTTATTTGAAAACTTAAATGTGCAAATGCTGCATATTTTGAAATAACTGGATAACTGCAATCTCCTCAGTGAAGCTTTCTGCTGTGCCAGAGTGTGTGCTCGTGGGTGGCAGTGAAGGGAGGGCAATGTCAGTCGGTCCTCAGGTGGTTGCTCAAGTCGCCATGGCAGATCAGACTTTACCGAAGCATAACCCAGTATGGCTGGACTGAGAAACAATCACAAATTATCAACAGTCTGTTAGACACTTTGCTGAGCGGCTGTGCCATCTGGACGGTGCCTGTGGTGTCCATGTGGTCAGCCATATTGGGAATGCCACAGTAACTCTGTCTGGAATTGTGCTGGGTGAACACATGCTTCATGTCCGCCTGTCAGCATCAGAAAGATAAACTCTGTGAACTGCATGATTTTTACATCTACATTGATTTAAAGTAGGTTACAAATACAATATAATGAGATTTCTTATCAATTTTCATTACATATCATTAGCAGTTTTTCAGAGCTCTACATTTCTCCCAACCAGTAGTTGGTGTTGATAATTAAAAATATCCTAAGCTACATGAAAAGGAATAATACACAAAAATAACAAAGTGACATTTGACCACAATTCTTCAGTCAGACAATGTTGTTCCACATTTAAAAAGGTCCTCATTTGTGTCACATTTAAAAAGGTCCTCACCTGAATATGCTCCAACCCATTGTGTCGTCAGTCTCAGATGTGTTGATGAGAAGAGGTCTTCAGATGTAGGGCAGAGTCGATTCAAACACTGTGTTTCCTAATTGTCTGGTTTGTGAGCTGTTATATAACTCATGTATGATTAAAGTGGTGTGCAGTTTCATGTGATATCAAAGACAAATTTCATATCTAACACTGCAACCATCTGGTGTCCTACAACTGCAGGGTGTCCTCCAGTCTACACGTCCTGGAGAGGCTCTGTGTTGCTGCAGACCTCCTCTCACGGTTCATATACCTGTGTCAACTGAGTCACACTAAATTGTCCCTGCTGTAATATTGAGCAACCTCCAGGGTATTAGATTTACAGTGTAGGTATCATTTTTCACCCGCTGCAACGTCTCAGTGCTGACCAGCATTGCAGAAACATTATTATGAAAATCAGCTCTCTTGCCTCTGACTTGCTTTTGAGTCGGCTCCTTTTATGTCTGAACATCTTTGAAGTCCACATCTACCGTGACCATGATGAGGCAGTAGGCACACACCTGACTGACTGATTTACTTGGTGACTGACCTGGACCAGACCAACATCCAAACCTGAGTCCCCAGATGCAGTCAGTATTTATAGCATACTACAGCACAGGCTCGCTCTCTCTCCCTCTCTCTCTCTTTCACACACACAAAATAAAGTCAGTCAGAGCAGAGCAGAGGCAACTGCTGCAATGCCATCCGTAGGCCGTAGTAGAGGGAGTCTTGTCACAACCTACCTGACTCAGCGTCATGTCAGATGGACCAATCAGAACATGGTGGTACAACACATTTGACAGGAAGCGCTGGAGTGGGGAGTATGAACACACAGGATTTGATGTTACAGTCCTTTTTCAGCCTTAATCCAGGGTGAGCATTCATACGTTAGTCCGATGCAGATGTCAGAATGATGAACTAACCCACAAATGGAGACTGTAGAGGACATCAGGCTGTCATAAATCTACAGGATCATCAGACCAGCAGCACCATTCACTAGCCACCTAATCTAACGGCTACAGGGCTGAGTGTGTGAGTTTGTCACCGGGCTTAAAGGTGGCATATTAGGTCCTTGACAGACGGCTCAAAGAGCCTCAACAAGTCTCAACAATTATGGGCGGGACTGTGCAGTATGCTGTGCATATGGTCTGTGACAGTCCAATCAATATTTGTGAACATGAACAACTCTCTCCCAAGAGCCAGAAACCAACTAAGAATCAAACTCAAGATGCTGTCAGGTATTAGATCTGGGGCTGCTACAGGGAGAATGATTTGGGAGAGATGGTAAAGGTGACTGGGGATTTATTACCCATAGATATTCAGGCTGTAAGCTTTTCTTAACCTGCAGTTATAAATAAGAATAAGAATAGGACAAATAAACTGGAATTGCAAAGCATTTTCCTTAAAGTGTTGTAAAAAAGGATCAACCAACCTTCGGTTATAATAAAAGGAGACTGTGCTGCTGGCTTCATAAATGTCTGCTCACCAGAACAGAAATAGCATTAGACAAACAGTAATATTATCATAACAGTAAAGAAAAAATAACATAATCTGACAATGCCCTAAACAATTCAAATCATCGCCACAAGAGGCCCCTGTCCTGGTTCATATATTGACTTCAAGTCTTACTATTCTGCTCCAGGTACAAGCACTGCTTCCAATACAGCATTCAACTGTACTTCTACATTGACCCACTGGGGGGAGCAAGAGTATTTCTTCTGAGGTGGAAGTTTCAGTATTGGCTGCTGAACTGAACACCAATATGCAATCAGACAGAACTAACTACAAAACACTACATTTTCTTAAGAGCGTGCCTCTAATAATAGCAATAATAATAATAATAATAACAAACTATAACTATATGTGGGTCACTAAGCGTTGTAAAATAATATTAATGAAACACAACAAAACAAAGAAATCAGCAGCCAAAAATAATAAATAATAACAATAACAACAATAATAATAAATACAATAATAATAATAATAATAATAATAATAATAATAATAACAATGTTATGTTGTAATTAAAAGCTAATTTCCATAAAGTTTGTTTTCAGTTGTGTCTTCTGTTTAAATGGTTAGCAGGTTTAGTGGAAGGTTAAATCGAAGTTTAAATAAACATTAAATAAAAAGTAAAACAGAAAGATAGGATTTAATAAAAGTACACTCATGAACTCTACAGTGCGGTATCACATCATTAAAACTTTGAGAGACATAACTCCAGATGTGAGCACTGGGAATCGAAGAGCACTTTATTTCAATAAAACTTCACAATGGATACAAAAAACCAACTCAAATATGACACGTAGACCTAAGTTTGAAATGGACATGTTGTTAAAAAGCCCCGGCTGCCTGGTAGAGTTTGTAGAGTTTTGTCTTAACAGGATGCAAGAAGATCAGATGTACAACTGACAAACTCTTACACACTTTTGAACTCCACACAGTAACATGAAGGAAGACCTTGAATTAGCAGGGCGGGGCTTCGTAAAATTCAATAGTCATTATATTAAGGCAATAAAAATTCTTCATTGATGGTCTCCTTACTTGTTCCACAGCCTTTTTCAAAAGTTATTTGTTCAGCAAAACTCATATCTGATATACTAATAATCACTTATATACATAAACAATGGGAACATTAAGCTCTAATAAAATAATGCCAGTGTAAACAAGCTTCAGTATCACGCAACGTCCAAATATTGCACATACATTCATAAATATACACACCATCTATGTGCCTTTGTGTGTGTGTGTGTGTGTGTGTGTGTGTGTGTGTGTGTGTGTGAGAGAGAGAGAGATACTAGTAAAGTGTGAACTAAATCAGGATAGAAGGAAGGGGACACAGGATGACATCAGAAGGCATGAGCTGAGACACACACATACAAGAGCATGCACACACACGCACACACGCACACACGCAAACACACACACACACACACAAGCACTTGTGCATAGATCTAAAGTCTCTGTGCCTCACTTAAACAGACGCACATGGGAAAGAACACTAAACACTAAACTGTTGTAAAAGCATTTAAAGCGTTGTATTCACATCAAAGTCCATTCTGTCTTTGATTCTGGTGTTTCATCAAATTCTCCCACCAAAGTCTGGATAAACAATGGACATATGTGTGTGTTTTGGTCCCAGTCTGTCTGGTGTAAACCATGTTCTTTGGTCCCAGTCTGTGTGGCGCTGCATCTTTAGTCCTTTCAGTCAGTTTCTTTAACCGGAGGGGTGAGAGACTTCCAGCCAAAGAATCTAGGGTCCACCTGCAGATCTCAGATCTGATTTAAATTACTTAGAAGATGTGAATCCACCCATACTACAGTCCTCCAAGCAGGAGCTGTCATGTATTGTCTTAGGCATCCGCTGATTGGTCAGACGTCAGCTGTTCCCGGTCGGAGATGTCATCATCTGCTGGCGGCCGCGCCCGGTCGAAGAACCCACACTGAGGGAATCACATTACGCCGTTGGTACAATGTTGGACAATTATACTACCACAAAGAATGCTGAGGATGGTGGATGGCGTGTGCATGTGCGTGTGTGAGTGTGTGCGTGTGTGTACCTTCCACATGGCCAGTGTTAGCATGGCCAGCACCAGCAGCCCCAGTAGTATGGCCAGGATGATGACCCAGGGAGGAACGGCAAACGCCACATCAGGAGTCCCCCATAACACCAGCGTCCCCATCTACAATACATGGAGGGGTTTAATGGATAATTTCCATTTCTCTCTCTTCGGTAGACACACACACACACACACACACACACACACACACACACACACACACACACACACACACACACTGCCCCTCTTATACACACACACACACACACACACACACTTAGGTAACGACTACACATAGTTTATAGCTCATTACATTCACACGATTTCCCCCATCTACCTCTTATTTTATATTTTATAATTCACTTCAAAAGTGTTCTTACTGTATATATTGTGTTGTTTTATATAAGAGCTCTAATTGTAAATATTGTAATTTTATTTTATTTTTTCTTCATGCTGTAAATATAGTGTTGGTTTCTACTGTTAAATACTATGTATACTGCCCTTTGCACATTCCCGTGAGCATTGCCACTTTTCATTTCACTGCATGTATGTGTATGTGACGAATAAACCTCTTGAATCTTGAATCTTGAATCTTGAAACACACACACACACACTCGCACACCAATACATACACATACAAATATACACACTTCTGTTATTCCCTAGAGTCTTACCGAGGTGGTGTGTTGAGGCAGGGTGGGGGGTTGGACGCGGTAAGGCATGGCGGTGACCGCGAAGGACACAGTAGAGTTGAGAAGGTAAGGGTCGTTATGCCGCTATAACACATATAGACAATAAACTAATTGAGTGAACACAGAAAGAAAGAATAAAAAATAAACAAATAATCAACAGAAAAAGCCAAGATGACAAGGGAAGACACTGACCTGCAGGAAGGTATGGGCCCAGAGTCTGGAGCGGATCTTGACCACAGCGCTCTCACCACGATCCAAGCGGCCGACCACACACATGATCCTCAGACAGTTGATATTACTGCAGTTCTACAGAGAAACAGAGCGCCAGAGCAACAGGTGAGAGGGGTTTGGGAGAGAGAGAGACGCATCACACAACTGTGAAACACTGTGTTTGTTTTCCACGCTTACCAAGGTTTTACTGCTGTAGCTCTGGGCAGTGCTGACAGCTCGTCTGTGGCGGCGAGGAGGAGTGCTGCTGTTCCTCAAGAAACCCAATAATTCTGGTGTGTCCTGGAGAGTCGAGATCTGAGGGAGAACAAAACACAGAGAGAGTTGTCAGGAGTTTGACTATTTAACTTTTTCTACTTCAATGAAACTCACCTGCAAAATTTCTAAAGAACAATAAGTATGAATTGTCTCTTTTAGTTCATTTTTGACATTTTGGAATCAAACAAAACTTTTTATTAATGGGAGAAAATGAGGCAGAAAAACACCAGAATCACCTGTTCCACAAAGGTAAATACTTAGTTGTGCCAATGTTCACAGTCCTTGGTTTTTATCTTTAAATGTCCCTCCTACACCATGTGTCAGTTTCTCATGTATCTTTTGATGTCAAAATAAAAGGGACTGTTTTGATGATGACTATTTCTCAGAACGTATTTGGCCAAAATGAGTCATGCTGTGGTTCTGCTGTTGCTGCAGTGGAGTCTGCATGCTACATGGGCTCTGGAGGGGACCAGGGACACGACCCTAGACCAAGTACTGGCTCAGGTCAACCGCCTCAATTTCATACTGGACAGCACCATGAGCAGAGTTGAGCAACTGGAGAAGGAGAACAAAGGTACTACACAGTGATGAGGGGTAAAAATAGTAAAGCAGGTGATGAACATAAAAATGATTTAATGCGAGTATCAAATGTGAAATCTAAATCGCTCTGCTTGCCTCACGTACAGTTGACACGTACTTCACCAGCCTGTCACTTCATTAATGTTAAATGCATCAATTTCCCTCCTACTGCAGCTTTATGGGACAGAGTGCTAGACTGTGAGCAGAAAATACAGAATCTGCAGATAGGGGAGACATGTAAGAAATCAATGTACAAAATGTAAAAAAATGATCTTGTGTTATTTTTCCAATTTCTATAAATCCTTCAATACATCATCAATACAAATTTCTACTTTTTCCTAATCTTGGTTTCTAGACTTGACAAACCAGCTGGACTGGCTGAAGAGGGAGAACGCAGGTACAGTAAGCTACAGGGAAAAGAGACAAAAGAAATCCTGCTGAGAGAAAGTAGTTCTGTAAAGAGACACAGTCAAATATCTACATGCATCCCCAGCAGCAGAACTGACAGTTTAACTAAAAGTTTAACTAACTAAAGTGACTGAGCGATGTGTTAAGAGGTGTAACACAACAACACACCATCGCAAGCTATGTGACATTTAGTGGTTTGATGAAAACAGGTTTGTTAGAAATGGTTTAATATTTCTGTGACTGCAGCTCAAACTACCAAGCTGACAGGCATGGAAAACAGAGTGAGACCAGTGAGAGTGTGCTGGATGCCCTCCAGTTAAACCAAACATGTAACAGGTAGAGAGACAGAGACAGAGACAGAGACCGAGAGAGAGAGAGAGACCGAGAGAGAGTGCGAGAGAGAGAGAGAGTGTTGGAGGGACTGGGAGAGAGAAATGGAGGAAACAAGGTAGAGGGAGTATGATTCACTCCTCTCATCACTACATAGTTTGGCTCTGGACAGAAGACTGACTACCAGCGAGACCAAGATGACGGAGATGAGAACAATAAAAAAAACAAAAAACAGTGAAGTCAGAATGTATAGGATGTGACTTTCTGATTCCTCTCAGCTGATCAACCATTGTTGTTTACTTTTCTACCTGCAGCTCAGGCGATAGAAATCACTAACTTGGGGACCAGAACGAATGCCAGCGAGACAGAAGTGGTTGAGCTGAGGAAACAGAGTACAGGTACAAAACATTTTCTATATAAAGATGCAGCAATTCTGACAATGACAAGAAGTGCGTTGCCATTGTAAATCTTAAATCTTATGATCAAATGACAGCCTTGGAGACCAGACTGACAGCCAGTGAAAAAGAAGTGGAAGACCTGAAAACTGAGAGACTATGTAATGTGTGGGGAAAAAAGGCTCATTCATACATTTAAGCATTTATCAGCATAATATTGCATGGGTGGTAAATCCCCTCCTGTCCCCTCCTACTGTAGTTTTGAGGGGCAGAGTGACAGCCTCTGAGAAGAATATCAAGAATCTGCAGGCAGAGAATAAAGGTAAAAGAGAATGATGAAAAGAGTGATGCATTTCTACAATGTCCATGAATCTGTAAAATAAACTATAAAAAATCTGTAATGTGAATAAAGAAAGAACAAAGAAGATATGCTGAATAAGGTTGAGATGTACAGAGATTCGTCACCCTGAGACATTTGAACTGTATTGTCAATAGATTTGGTTACAAAACAGATTTGAGATGAGAAAGAGTGATGCTGGTGAATGTTTCTGTGGCTGCAGCTCAAGCAACCCAGCTGACAGCCTTGGAGAGCAGACTGAACAACACTGAGACAGAGATGGACGGCCTTCAGACACATAACACAGGTAGGAGAGAGGGGGGGGGAGAGAGAGAGAGAGAGAGAGAGAGAGAGAGAGAGAGAGAGAGAGAGAGAGAGAGAGAGGGAGAGGGAGAGGGAGAGGGAGAGGGAGAGGGAGAGGGAGAGGGAGAGGGAGAGGGAGAGGGAGAGGGAGAGGGAGAGGGAGAGGGAGAGGGAGAGGGAGAGGGAGAGGGAGAGGGAGAGGGAGAGGGAGAGGGAGAGGGAGAGGGAGGGAGGCAGCCAGGTTATTAGTGGCAACAACCACTGACAGCTTGGCGACCACTTCTCCTCCCAGGTCCTAAAATCCTACTTCCTGAACTTCCTTTTGACTCCTAATAAAAACATTACTGTCATTGGCATAGGCTGATACTGTTAGAGCCCAGTCCCTAAGCCTGCGTAATAGCACCTCTATGGTTAAGCAGTAGAGCTGGCCTGAGATAGCACAACCTTGCCAAAAAGAGAGAGAGAGAGAGAGAGAGAGAGAGAGAGAGAGAGAGAGAGAGAGAGAGAGAAAGAGAATACAGGCTCAGTGACCACCAACTGCCTGTAGAAAAAGGAAGATACAAACAGACATGGCTACCCAGAGAGGAGTCTATGGTCACTGCTCGACAGGGGAGCTTGAGACAGAGATGCACTTCGTCCTCCACTGTGAGAAGTTCCCGTCAATAAGAGACTTCTACTACGGGGAAATATCAAGAAGACAATTTCAAACTTTCTAATGTGAACCCCAGAGGAGAAACTAAACTATGTATCTGCCTGCCACAGCCTGAGGGAATCACAATGACCACAATGAGACGGATTACATCCATAAAAGTATAGATATGCATTGGTTTGTACACATAACAACCAAAGATTGTACTGTAGCAGCGTAACATAACACCTGTGTATATGACACCTGTATAAAGCTGTTCTATGTTTTAAATAGATTTCTTCTATCTGAATATCAACATGTTTTTTTGTTTTTAATGATGTGTCCCAGATCAGGAAAAATCAACATAATAATAATCAATCAATCAATAATCAAGTTTGTCTAACTGTGATTGTGAAGCCCAAGCTGCTGCAATACTAGATATGGATGGCAGACTAGAGAAGACTGAGGGTGAAATGGGCGAACTGAAAAACGAGACCACAGGTAAACCGCCCCCAGCTATTGTCCATATTTCTGGGCCAAATGTCTTTCTTGTGGCTCATTGCATTAACACACCGTGTGACTCAACTCCACTTTAAGCTAAAACATGTATCAACAATGCTGTTTCAGCTCTGGACACCAGAGTGACGGTCAGTGAGGGCAAGGTGGAGGAAGTGAAGACTGTGAATGCAGGTAAAAGAAACAACAGTTCATACTATATGTATGTTTTGGCATTTCTGTTGCTATGGTGTTACCATATGGTGTTGCTCAATTCTGTCTCAAATAATGTAATTCAATAGCAAATCATATACCAATACTCTTGTGTTAAAATATACATTTCAAAGACTTGATGCTATTTCAGCCCTGGAGAGCAGAATAGCAGCTGGTGAGATCAGCGTGGAGGAACTGAAGACTGAGAATACTGGTAAGAATCAGATTTAGGTTTAGCAGGAAGATTGGCATGAGGTGGTTTTAGTGAGTGACTGCAAGACTGCATGTAATGTAATAAAGGCTGACTAGACTCTCTGTCACATGGACCAGTGATGTTGCCCTGTGCTACATAAGATCGACACCATCAAACAAACAATGCACAGAGATTCAGTATCCTATGATGCTGTATCAACAATATAGGTTACTAAAAACAGGTTTACAGATTTGAGCCATTAGAGAGAGAGAGAGAGGTTGATAATGAATTTATGACCCTGAATGGTTACAGCCAGGACACAGGGTTGAAAACCTTGGGGTCCAGACTGACAGCCAATGAGAAGCAGGTGAACGATCTACAGGCAGACAATACAGGTAATTACAATATAACTTACATTTTTAATGATGTGTCCCAGATCAGGAGAAATCAACATAATAATAATCAATCAATCAATAATCAAGTTTGTCTAACTGTGATTCTAAAGCCCAAGCTGCTGCAATACTAGATATGGATGGCAGACTAGAGAAGACTGAGGGTGAGATGGGTGAACTGAAAAACGAGACCACAGGTAAAAAAACCCCCCAGCTATTGTCCATATTTCTGGACCAAATGTCTTTCTTGTGGCTCATTGCATTAACACACTGTGTGACTCAACTCCACTTTAAGCTAAAACATGTATCAACAATGCTGTTTCAGCTCTAGACACCAGAGTGATGGTCAATGAGGGCAAGGTGGAGGAAGTGAAGACTGTGAATGTAGGTAAGAATCAGATTTAGGGATAGTAGGAGGTACCTACTTCTTTATTGTTCTTCTTCTTCCGCCCAAAACTTCAGACCTCAACTACTTTCACACCATTTAAGCTATCAACGCCATTCAAACTTTGAAAAATTCAACATAGTCTGGAATGGAGCGGATCTATTCAAGTTTTTGATTAGACTTTTACTTTTTCTGCAATTGAATTTTATTTGCAATATTTTGACCCCATAGGAATGCATTTAACATTTTAAAAAAAACACATTTTTGACATCTCCTAAATTGTAGGTCCGATTGCTACCAAATTTTCTGTGGATCATTATTGGACCAGGCTGAGCAAAATGAATGTAAAGCTTGCTGATATCTTATTTAGTTGTCAAGATATTGACCAATGAACTTCAAAAAGGGCGTGGCTCAGCACATAAATAGACCAAAGTCAATAAGCCTTGGGCTAATCATCACAAAACATGCAGGATATGTCCACATAATTACCTGAAACATACCCTGAAATTTTAATTAAAATCGACGACTAGGGGCACTACAAATGCAAAAACATTTCGTGGCATAACACAAATCAGAATATAAATCAGAAAATGTTTGTCCAATCATTACAAAACTTGCAGGATGTTTCATAACAGTGTTGAACCACGTGTGTAAAACTGTTTGAATAGAATACTCTTCCGTTTAAATATACGTATCAAAGATTTGATGCTATTTCAGCCCTGGAGAGCAGAATAACAGCTGGTGAGATCAGCGTGGAGGAACTGAAGACTGAGAATACTGGTAAGAGTCAGATTTAGGTTTAGAAGGAAGAATACATAAGATCGACACCATCAAACAGACAATGCACAGAAATTCAGTATCCTATGACGCTGTATCATCAATATATGCTACTAAAAACAGGTTTACAGATTTGAGCCATTAGAGAGAGAGAGAGGTTAATAATGAATTCATGACCCTGAATGGTTACAGCTCAGGACACAGGGTTTAAAACCTTGGGGTCCAGACTGACAGCCAATGAGAAGCACAGGTCACAGGTAATAAAAAACCCAGCTACTGTCCATTTTGCTGGACCAAATGTCTTTCTTCTGGCTCATTGCATTAACACATTGAGTGACTCAACTCCACTTTAAGCTAAAACATGTATCAACAATGCTGTTTCAGCCCTGGACACCAGAGTGACGGTCAGTGAGGGCAAGGTGGAGGAAGTGAACACTGCGAATGTAGGTAAGAATCAGATTTAGGGATAGTAGGAAGATTGTGTGTAATAAACACAGGTTCACAGATTTGACATGAGAGATCAAACAAAAAGGTAATATACTGATATTCTTCTTCTAAAACAGGTATCAACAATGCTGTTTCAGCTCTGGACACCAGAATGACGGTCAGTGAGGGCAAGGTGGAGGAAGTGAAGACTGTGAATGCAGGTAAAAGAAACAACAATTCATACTGTATGTATGTTTTGGCTTTGTTGTTGCTATGGTGTTACCATATGGTGTTGCTCAATTCTGTCTCAAATAATGTCATTCAATAGCAAATCATATACCAATACTCTTCTGTTAAAATATACGTTTAAAGACTTGATGCTATTTCAGCCCTGGAGAGCAGAATAGCAGCTGGTGAGATCAGCGTGGAGGAACTGAAGACTGAGAATACTGGTAAGAATCAGATTTAGGTTTAGCAGGAAGATTGGCATGAGGTGGTTTTAGTGAGTGACTGCAAGACTGCATGTAATGTAATAAAGGCTGACTAGACTCTCTGTCACATGGACCAGTGATGTTGTTCTGTGCTACATAAGATCGACACCATCAAACACACAATGCACAGAGATTCAGTATCCTATGACGCTGTATCAACAATATAGGTTACTAAAAACAGGTTTACAGATTTGAGCCATTAGAGAGAGAGAGAGGTTGATCATGAATTTATGACCCTGAATGGTTACAGCTCAGGACACAGGGTTGAAAACCTTGGGGTCCAGATTGACAGCCAATGAGAAGCAGGTGAACGATCTACAGGCAGACAGCACTGGTAATAACAATATAACAACAATATAACTTACATTTTTAATTATGTGTCCCAGATCAGGAAAAATCAACATAATAATAATCAATCAATCAATAATCAAGTTTGTCTAACTGTGATTCTAAAGCCCAAGCTGCTGCAATACTAGATATGGATGGCAGACTAGAGAAGACTGAGGGTGAGACGGGCGAACTGAAGAACGAGACCACAGGTAAAAACCCCCCAGCTATTATCCATATTTCTGGGCCAAATGTCTTTCTTGTGGCTCGTTGCATTAACACACTCAACTCCACTTTAAGCTAAAACATGTATCAACAATGTTGTTTCAGCTCTGGACACCAGAGTGACGGTCAGTGAGGGCAAGGTGGAGGAACTGAAGACTGCGAATGTAGGTAAGAATGAGATTTAGGGATAGTAGGAAGATTGTGTGTGTGTGTGTGTGTGTGTGTGTGTGTGTGTGTGTATGTGTGTGTGCATATCAGAGGAGGTGGACAGAGAGCAAGTGATAGCTGCAGTGCATTACACTATCTGCTCCTCTGGGCCTCACATGGACCAATGATGTTGCCCTGTGCTACGTAAGGTTGACATCATCAAAGAGACAATGCACAGATTCAGTATCCTATGACAGTGGATCATCAACAGAGGCTAATAAAAACAGGTTCACAGATTTGACATGAGAGATCAAACAAAAAGGTAATATACTGATATTCTTCGTCTAAAACATGTATCAACAATGCTGTTTCAGCTCTGGACACTAGAATGACGGTCAGTGAGGGCAAGGTGGAGGAAGTGAAGACTGCAAATGCAGGTAAAAGAAACAACAATTTATACTGTATGTATGTTTTGGCTTTGTTGTTGCTATGGTGTTACCATATGGTGTTGCTCAATTCTGTCTCAAATAATGTCATTAAATAGCAAATCATATACCAATACTCTTGTGTTAAAATATACGTTTAAAGACTTGATGCTATTTCAGCCCTGGAGAGCAGAATAGCAGCTGGTGAGATCAGCGTGGAGGAACTGAAGACTGAGAATACTGGTAAGAATCAGATTTAGGTTTAGTAGGAAGATTGGCACGAGGTGGTTTTAGTGAGTGACTGCAAGACTGCATGTAACGTAATAAAGGTTGACTAGACTCTCTGTCACATGGACCAGTGATGTTGCCCTGTGCTACATAAGATCGACACCATCAAACAAACAATGCACAGAGATTCAGTATCCTATGACACTGTATCATCAATATATGCTACTAAAAACAGGTTTACAGATTTGAGCCATTAGAGAGAGAGAGAGGTTGATCATGAATTTATGACCCTGAATGGTTACAGCCAGGACACAGGGTTGAAAACCTTGGGGTCCAGACTGACAGCCAATGAGAAGGAGGTGAACGATCTACAGGCAGACAGCACTGGTAATAACAATATAACAACAATATAACTTACATTTTTAATTATGTGTCCCAGATCAGGAAAAATCAACATAATAATAATCAATCAATCAATAATCAAGTTTGTCTAACTGTGATTCTCAAGCCCAAGCTGCTGCAATACTAGATATGGATGGCAGACTAGAGAAGACTGAGGGTGAGACGGGCGAACTGAAGAACGAGACCACAGGTAAAAACCCCCCAGCTATTATCCATATTTCTGGGCCAAATGTCTTTCTTGTGGCTTGTTGCATTAACACACTCAACTCCACTTTAAGCTAAAACATGTATCAACAATGTTGTTTCAGCTCTGGACACCAGAGTGATGGTCAGTGAGGGCAAGGTGGAGGAACTGAAGACTGCGAATGTAGGTAAGAATCAGATTTAGGGATAGTAGGAAGATTGTGTGTGTGTGTGTGTGTGTGTGTGTGTGTGTGTGTGTGTGTGTGTGTGTGTGTGTGTGTGTGTGTGTGTGTGTGTGTGTGTGTGTGTGTGTGTGTGTGTGTGTGTGCATATCAGAGGAGGTGGACAGAGAGCAAGTGATAGCTGCAGTGCATTACGCTATCTGCTCCTCTGGGCCTCACATGGACCAATGATGTTGCCCTGTGCTACATAAGGTTGACACCATCAAAGAGACAATGCACACAGATTCAGTATCCTATGACAGTGGGTCATTAATAGAGGCTAATAAAAACAGGTTCACAGATTTGACATGAGAGATCAAACTAAAAGGTAATATACTGATATTCTTCGTCTAAAACAGGTATCAACAATGCTGTTTCAGCTCTGGACACCAGAATGACGGTCAGTGAAGGCAAGGTGGAGGAAGTGAAGACTGCAAATGTAGGTAAAAGAATGAACAATTTAAACTGTATGTATGTTTTGGCTTTGTTGTTGCTATGGTGTTACCATATGGTGTTGCTCAATTCTGTCTCAAATAATGTAATTCAATAGCAAATCATATACCAATACTCTTGTGTTAAAATATACATTTCAAAGACTTGATGCTATTTCAGCCCTGGAGAGCAGAATAGCAGCTGGTGAGATCAGCGTGGAAGAACTGAAGACTGAGGATACTGGTAAGAATCAGTTTGGTAGGAAGATTGGCATGAGGTTGTTTTCGTGAGTGACTGCAAGACTGCATGTCTGCATTTCTGCTATCTACTTCTCTCACATGGACAAACGATGGAGCCCTATTCGTTGTGTGAGCATCCTTGGAGAACAGCTGAGACCGCTCTGAGGTAATCTGTTTTGTCATCCATCTCCTGCTCTAGTCATGTTCACCAGACTTCGTGACATTCAGAGAGAAGTTACTGAAATCCAGGTAGACATCACAGGTAAGATATCAGGTGTGGAATACGGGAATTCATCCATGTTGGACGAATGAATCATCAGACTTGACCAGTAAGTAAAAGCCACTCAAATAAAACCTCGTAAAAGCTGCCAGTGGAATATCGTGCTTTATTCACAGACAGACCCAAAGTGGCCTTTTCAGCTGGTTTGACCAATGCAGGCTACGTAGGGCCCTTCAACTACGAAAACACTCTGGTTTATTCCAAAGTCTTCACCAACTATGGCAATGGTTATGATATCACCACAGGTACTACACACTCCACTACTCCACACCACCAAACTAATATCTACATTATATTTCATATTGTACACCAATCTACCAATGCCCTCCTTTCTCTTTTCTCCTAGGCGTCTTCTCCGCACCAGTCAAGGGAGTCTACTTCTTCAGATACACCGCCATGGACATGCGTACCTCCAACAAGATGGGCGTCTACTTGAACAAGAATCGCCAACGTGTCTTCGGTACCGTCCAGGACAACTTCTCCGGAGGCCATGAGTACCTCTCCGGAGGGGTGGTCCTACAGCTGGAGAGAGGAGACCGGGTGGAGATCCGTCTGCCTCAGGAGTTGGGTCTCTACGACAACGACTTCAACCATAACATCTTCTCCGGCTTCCTGCTCTTCCCTAGTGACGGGCTGTAACTCCCCTTTCTAACATGTGCTACAGGAGAGTAACTACACACTACATCACTCATCATGACATCATGACTTACAGCTTGTTGCTCCCTGTAGTTTCAAAAATTTATAGGATTTTGCACTTGTGTTTTTTCTCTTTGAAATAACTGAGCACCTATTAGAGCATCTATCTATGACAGCATCTGTAGAGAATGTGCTGACAAGCGCCGAGCTCCCTCCTTCCCCCTTTGTGTGAAATGCCAAAGAAAATGGAAGCAGCCAGAACCAAGGGGGGAATTATGTTTTAAAGAAGCTACTGTCAATATAATAAAGTTTTGAATTGCAGTTTGAGTGGCTGGTCATTTTGCTTCTTCTTATGGTTTACAGTACATTTGGTCATTTGATAATACAGTATGTGAGTTTTGCAAGCAAGAATTCTCGGGCCAGCAAGGTTGCTTAGAGGTCAGAAAGGCCGTTCCATCAACAGCCACTAAACCTGTTCACACACTGTAAATTGCTCTGTCAGCTAACTGCTTGACATGTCTTCACTTCAAATCGATCTTTGCAGCCACAAAAACAAAGCTCCAGTCAAAATGTAATTTGTTGAAGGCGCAGAAGGTATATTTAGGTACGGAAATGTGTTTCAATCTGGTCCGTGTGTGTTGTGGTGAATTGAGCCGTCTCCACAGCCAAGCTAACCACAAACACCCCTTTACTAACCAGCGCCAGCTTGGCGCGGTGGCCGGCCAGCAGTACTACAACTGCCAACTCCTCAGCTCCTGGAGGGAACACAGCTGTCCCTCATCCGCAATCAACCAGCGACATGCCGGCAAGCACTTTAAAGATGCGACAGAGACAGACTGTGTTTGACCCCTGATATAGATTGGACCCTGTTGCAGTATCTCCCCTGGAAAACACGCAGCCCTGACACAGCCTAGACGTCACCCCCGGTCTGGGAAGAATCTCAGTTTCCTTTCACCCCCCCACTTCTGCAGTCCTTAATAAAGAACATTTGGTAATTTACAATTCACACAGGGCTTTCCCGGTACCGCTACAGGGCAGCGTATCAGTGTGTGTGTATGCATTACCGTTAGGCCAAGGGGGTTGAGGCTGGTGTTAGTCCGGCAGCTAATTGGTCCGTCCGTTTGAATCTCCATGGCGTACAGCAGGTTCTCATCACGGTAACGAGAAGGCCAGCCTACCTGGAGCTCAGCTTCCCGAATACTACTGGGACCAGAGTTATGAAGCTGGAGAGAGAGAGAGAGAGCGAGAGAGAGAGAGAGAGAGAGAGAGAGAGAGAGAGAGAAAAACAGAAAGTTATCAGGATACTGTGTTCTTTTCCTTCTTCTTTGAAAGTCTCTAGTGACTGAGGCTATGATTAGATTATCGTAACTATATGATGATGACATTGGCCACCTGTGTTTCAGGCTAGACCATATCAATGCATGCTTCAGCCGCTGGGGAATGAAATAAGAGACAAGAAAAACCTAGAGCATCACCTGGCTCGTTCCACAGTGAAAATAGGATAAATGAATTATGACATTAAATGAACCATCAATTCAATAAATCCTCTTCGTTACCCTCATCTGCCCCTTATCCCCCATCTTACTCTCTCTCTCTCTCTTTTTCTCTCACTCACACACACACACACACACACGCGCTCATTAACACTGATGCAAGTCATGCAAACAGGACAAGATCCTGGCGCTGCGGGGCAGGAGTTGAGTTGTGCGAGAGCAAAACTCCGGCCTCTCTAACTACAAGCAGCTGCAAACTGGGAAAAGTACAGCAAATGAAAATCATTATCAGCTGCAGGACAGGCAAGACACTGCAGCACTCAAGTTTAATGCAGCAGCCATCCCCCTAAAACAAAAATAATCCACTTGGATGCACGCAGACACACACACACACACACACACACACACACACACACACACACACACACACACACACACACACACACACACACACACACACACACACACGTATACCCCTATTGTAAATTGTCGCCAGCCTGTCTGCCATCTCGCTTCCCTGCATCTATTTGTCTGACTCTTTCTTCTGCACCTCTGTTTGACCTCATCCTTCCTCTTCACCATTAATAGCCATAATGTTGTGTCCAGTCTTAAGAACACCACTCCCTTCCTCCTTCCCTCCCTCCCCCCCCTCTCTGTTTTCCCTCTCTCTCTCCTTCTCTTTCCCGCCTTTACAGCAGTAATTACTCCTAAGCAGGAGGCCTTTGATCAGCCAGCACCCCATGCTTTATAGGGCTACTGGTTTTAGTGTGTACGTGTGTGTGTGTGTGTGTGCGCGCGTTACTGTTTACTTCACAGAGGCCCCTTTCGTTGTAGTCTGATTTACAGCTTTCTAGACCTATTTCTTTGCTCTTTTCATCTTCATCCTCCTCTCATAAACACGTTTTTTCTGGCCAACCACAACAACAAAAACAACACCAGGCAGCCATCCATGTAATCTCCATTTGTCTATAGAGACAAATAGAGACTCAATGTCCACTCAATGTCCAGCGTGCGTTTTTGGCGTCAGGGTGTGTGCGTTTACCTCGTAGATGTGTGTTACCCGCGGTCCCCACATCGTCCTCTTTGACCGGCTTCTCTTTGGGCTCCCAGTGCGGGAACGGCAGCACCACCTGAGAGGGATGAGACACCCTGGAGAGAGGAGCAACGGCTTGGTGACACTGATGCCTAATGACATACGACACGCATTTACTGTCACACGTATATACTCTGACAGTTTCGCCGTGCACAGAGAAGACGGAGGAAAAACCAGAGCCACGTTCAAAAGCACTAATATCTTGTCTGTCATTACTGTATGGCTTCCCCGCTCCACTCCCATCTGTCCTCCTCATCTCCCTCATCCCAGATCCTTCTCTGTTTTTGTGTACAACTGACGAGATCCAAACCACGCCATGCCAGGCTCCGGGCTTTGAAGTGTGTGTGTGTTTGTGTGTGTGTGTGTGGGTGTGTGCATCACAGGGCATGTACTGTACGCATCCAAGTGCGTGTCAGAGGGGCACTATCCCACTGACTATCCCATGTGCACACGATTAGTTCGGGTCTATTTATGGAAACATGTGTTCGTCCATCTGCACATGTAAACAGAGGAACAACAATACGCTGCAAAGTTGAGACTGCAGGAACCTGCTCAATTATGTCTTTGTGAGTCAGACACAACAACAAGGAGACACTCGACTCACCCCCGTAGATCGAGCTGAGCTCTGGCAGCGATGGACAGGTTCAAACTGACGGGGTTGCTGTCAGGGTTATCTTTGTTGGAGCTGGGGAGAGACACACACAAAGATGTTCTATGCAACGTAAGGTATAACAACTAAACACAGGCGGCTTAGCGAGGTACACATCTACGGGCCGCTTCTGTTTTGTGGACCCAGTTAAACCCAGTGCTTACTAAGAGGGATGCAAAATGGCTGCCGTGAATAGCCTCCGTGAGAATTTCTCTGGCAGTGGGCTTGTCCAGTCTGCAACAGTGTGTGCCTGTGTCTAGTGATGCCATGTATCAAAATCAATATCGTGACGCAAACAGTGGACATGTTGTGTTGAGTCTGTCTCTCTTCTCCAGAGCTCCTCTGGGCATCTGTCTCATTTCTTTGTTTCAGCAAACCACAGAGACAGGACCAGTACAGACACGGCTTTTATTTACATGGCTATAAGACAAACAGCCCTTTGTGCATGTGTGCGTGTGTGTGTGTGTGTGCTTGTGTGTGTGTGTGTGTGTGTGTGTGTGTGTGCATGTGTGTGTCACCTGTGGATCTGCAGCTCAAAAGAAATCTTTGGTCCGGCGTCTTCTAGCCTCTGAACGGAAAACCGCAGACCAACAGACAACTGGGAAGGAACGAAAGAGAGAAAGAGAGAGAGAATGCCATGAAAAAAAGAGGAATGGTGGGGAATAGAGAACGGGGTGAGACGGGGGGAAACAGGGGGAGCAAGGAGAGGACAGGTAGAGAGAGAGAGAGAGACAGGGGAGAGAGGACAGAAAGAAGACAGAGCATACACATCAAACACCATGTTGTGTTATTGACATCTGTGTTCAGTAATAGACAGCAGCCGTCCTGCTAACTAGGTTCTCTGTTATTAGGCACAACCTGGCTCTGTGTGTGTGTGTGTGTGTGTGTGTGTGTGTGTGTTGACTAAAGGGTCGGCAGAAATCTCTAGCCAGAATTTTAAATCCCCCGTCTTGCAGGATAACTCGTAACATGTGGAGGATTTAGTTCATTTAGTTCATCATTAGCTGTATGACAACAATGTGTCTCTGTGTGCGAGCATATGCGTGTGTGTGTGTGTGTGTGTGTGTGTGTGTGTGTGTGCGTGCGCACGCCCATATGTGTGTATGTGACCTCTACTGAACAACAGGCCAAACACCTAAGTCTAGTGAGAGAAATGACAGCCTGCAGACTCACACTAACACGCTGATAGACAGGTCTGTGGGGGGGGGGGGGGGGGGTGAGGGGGGGGGGTGGGGGGGTTGGACTACAAAGCCAGACTGTCTTTATGGGACACATTAGCGAGACCGGAGGAGAGGAGTCATCCAGATCTGAAGAGACAGGGGAATAGAGACCAACTGCACCGATCCCAACGGACGTCACTATCAACTACGATGCTCCCGACCACAGATGCCGCGCCAGATGGGGGGGAGGAAGGGAGAGAGACGACCCAGAGCGACTCCAGAGAGACAGACGGGTAGAGATACCGATGCCACACCGAGCTTCACTCCAGACGTGCACCTCCTGCACTGGATCACAACCCCCCCCACCCCCAACCCCCCAACCCCCACCCGCCCCCCTGGCCCTGTTCAATGAAGCTCTGCAGCTGTGTGATGAGGCACGAGAATGAGCTCAAGTGATGAAAACTATTTAGTTGCACAATATAACTCAGCCTCTTTGTGGGTATGCGAGTATGTTCTGCATAAGCTCATGGATTCCTGAAGGTCCAGTGGGGCAAGGGGAGGTAAATATGGGAAACATCTGGATGGCTGGGGGAGCACACACACACACACACACACACACATGTACACACACATGTACACACACATGCATGCCTTGTCCCTTTCACAGGCCTGCCATGCTCCCCCCCCCCCCCCCCCCCCGACCAGTTGAAACATGACCACATAATTGATTTATCAGAGTGCTGTGTGTCACCTCCAGAGCTCCAACACACCTCTGAGCTGGCCTTCATGCCCCTAGTCAAAGCCTACATTCACAATAATAAACCTTCAGAACACCACACACACACACACACACACACACGCGTGCACACATCCACTCACATAAAACACACTTTGGCACACGTGTGACATACTTTGCGGCACATGAACACCGACAAAGCAAACGTGGTAGAGTTTCATGTCGGAAGGGACCACTCTTTACTTTACAAAGCCTTGGCTTCCTGCGTGTGTCAGCCAGCCAAGGGCCAAACGGATTATCATACACAGACACACACTTATACAACCGCGCGCGCACACACACACACACACACTCCCACACAAACCTTGAGTGTGAAGCACAGTTACAGTTGGAGTTGGAGCGAGTGAGGAATGTGGGTCTGGGTAATGATCAGTTATCGTTGAAAACCATCAGTCAGTGTGATTGAAACTTTTGGGGGAGGAAATTGAGAATGATTTCCCTGTGAAAGGTGTGTGTGTGTGTGTGTGTGTGTGTGTGTGTTGCGTGTGTGTGTGTGTGTGTGTGTGTGTGTGTGTGTGTAAAACTCACCTCTGTCCCGGCCACCATTGGGTTCCCCAGGTCACACACCACCAGTCTGGAGTCGTTGACCATCCTGTACTCACAGTTCAACTTAGACAGAGACTGGAGAGGAGGAAGAGGAGGAGACGAGAGGAGAGGAGAGGAGAGAGGAGAGGAGAGGAGAGGAGAGGAGATGAGAAGAGAGGAGTGGAGAGGAGAGGAGAGGAGAGGAGTGTGAGATGACAAGACAAAAATAATGGAAAAGACAAATACACAGCACAGAGGTGTAGAGGTGAAAGTAAAGAACAAGGCAGGGGAGAATAATGCCAGAGAGGGAGGGGGGGGGAGAGGGAGGGAGAGAGAGAGAGGGAGGAAAAGAGAAAGAGGGTGGGGGAAGGCAGGAGAGGAAGAGTGTGATGAATGCTCTGACAGTAACAACCTCATCAATCAACCAGCCCCATTACACACTCATTAGCACACACACCTACACACACCTACACACACACACACACACACACACACACACACACACACACACACACACACACACACACACACACACACACACACACACACACACACACACACACACACACACACACACACACACACACACACACACACACACACACACAGCATTTGACCCCAGCCATTTCCATAGTCACTAATCCAGCTTGTAAATCATCACGGGGGCTGTTGGGCCGTTGCCAGTAACGCGTACCCTGATAGCCTCGGTCACTCAAACAAACACACTGTGCCAACAACAGGATGTGATGTCACACTGTAACTACAGTTTCAAATAGCTCACTTCCTCGTTTCATATGGTCACTTGGCACATGCTTCCATCATCGTGAGACATCTGCTTCAACCCCATTTCTATTTTCAGCATCCACCCTATTGGCGCTTAACATCAAACCAGGGTACAGGAACTGATTTCAGACACATGTGTAAGTGTGTGTGTGTGTGTGTATGTACGTGCGTTTGTGTGTAAATGCGTGCAGTGTACGCGCGAGCGTGTATTCACCTCCACCCTGCGCTCCACTCCGATGTAGTCGGCCTCTGGTGGTATCAGCGTGTGGAGTTCGGTCTCGTACGCTCCCTCTCCTCGGTTCACCGCATTGATGGTCAACATGACCAGATTGTCATTTCCAATCACCAGCTCTGAGCGGTCCCTGTGTGTGTGATTCATTTGAGCATGTGCAGAGAGAGAGAGAACACATCATGTAGAGGACAGAGGGGAAGTGAAGCACGTTGCTGCATAAAAAAACTGTTTAGATGATTGTCATTTTTTTAATTGAAAGTTTAGATGGTTCTTTCTCCTGAAGTGTGTTTAGTGAGTGAGTTAGTTTTTGGGGGATTGGAGCACCAGTCAGTCCGTCTCTGTGTTTGGAGACAGAAGGTTTTCCTCAGTCGGTGAACATGTGTGCATGTGTGTATGCTGTGGTGAGCTTCTCGGGTCGTGCATGTGCAGGCCTCCTCTCTGCTGCGTGGAATGCAATACCCCTGACCCCAACAAAACACGAACCCTGACAACAGTGTGTTTGTATGTGTGTGTGTGTGTGTGTGTGTCAGAGCAGTGGCAGGATGTTTGTGTAGCGCTGCCATGGAGATATCATACAGCTGGAAACACTATAGAGAATAATCCACACGCACACACATGCACACACTATGTGCCGATAATGTGAGCAACTGCAACATAAACTTCGCTCATTGTGTGAAGAAAAACAGACATACTTCTAGTTGGTTTGCACTGTGTGTGTGTGTGTGTGTGTGTGTGTGTGTGTGTGTGTGTGTGTGTTTGGCCTTGGTGAGGTGATGAGTGTTTACAGGTTGAGGTCAAAAGGTGTTTGATAGTGTCAGTCTTACATGCTAGCAGAGAGCTGGAGGTCGGGGATACACATGTTGTCCTCGCCACAGTCCAGCAGAATGTAGGCCTGAGAGGAAGAGATGCATGTTGGGAGGAGATTCTCATGAGGCAGTCTTTAAGATAAACTCACACCAGCATCAGATATCAAAGCAATTTTCCTGCTGCTACAAGTTCTCCTTTTTGAGATAATGCTATTCTTCAACACAGGACATGCTTGGTGTTTAACTCTGAGCGATCTACCGGAGATACATGGACGGTTTTGGTGTTTATGTTCTCATCACTGAATGGCTGACCAATCAATCTCCCAAAAACATGATAAATTCCTTTAACTCTGTTTGCAGATACATGAGCATGCAATTGCAATACGCTTTGCCTGTGCTGATACACTCACACACGCGCATGCACCCATATACACACCTGCTCTTGAAGGAAGCTGCCACTGTAATGGTTGAGGACAGGCGGGAGGTCTTGGCCGTGAGGGGGCGGGGCTAAGCTGTAGTTCAGAGCCATTGAGATGGGAGTTAATTTATCCCGGAACTCATCCTCCTCCTGAGAGAAAAAGACAGGAAAGAAGAAGGGGGATTTAGTCAACTCAACAAGATTGGTTTGAAAGCTTGGATAACTGTCAGGTATACGACACCACTGTTCCTGTGTGTGTGTGTGTGCATGTGTGCAGCGTGTGTGTGATTCGCTCACTCTCAGGTAGACGGTGTAGCTCAGGCATGCACGTGGACGTTTGCGCCCCAACGTTAGGACCCCCGTGCGCTGTGGCTGCTGCGTGTCCAGGAAGAGGACTCGTTTGACTCCGCCCCTGGTGCCTTTTAACCAATCCAACTGCAGATCCGCGCTCAGGTCTGGAAAGAAGGGAATGACGGAGGGATGGAGACGGATGGAAAAAAAGGGGGAGGGAAGAACAAGAATGAATGAGGAAGCCAATACCTAGCTAGACACTCCTTAATGCCTAATCCACATGGTGCAATTCCTCCGTCTCTTTCCGTTAGGTGTGTAGGAGGCATTCTTTGGTGTCATTTATAGGCATTTTACTCTACAGGCGACCATTAGGGAGTGGAAACAATGTATTTACACCTCCGCTGTCTCTGTCTGTCTCTCTCTGTTCCTCCCTCCCTCCCTCCTTTGTTCTCCACTGTTTGCCGTTGTGGTAGAGCGGCGGTTTTACAGTAGGAAAACCCTAACGGCACGTTTAACGCATCTGGCTTGGACTAGCGCTCTGCCGCCGACTCCCCGCTCTTCCTCTTCTACCTCCCCGCCTTCCACCGCGGCGAGCACAGCTGCTTACCTACAGAGGCGGGGATCCCCACGCCGCTCACCGCCGCACACACATCCACCTTCAGACTGGAGCGAGAGAAGAGGAGGAGGGTGGGGAAATAAGCACACATTTAAAGAACGCCACAACTATTAACCAGACAAATTGAACAAATTGCCTATATATTGTCTCCTTGATCCTGTATAGCTCAGTAGGTAGAGCAAGGCACTGCCAGGGTTAGGGGTTCAAATCCCACCGGGGCTGAAGGATTTATGTACTCGACTTGAGGCTATCCTCTGGAGTTGCGCCCATGAGCAAGGCATTTATCCCTTCTGTTATTCTAAGGGCAGTGGGAAATGCCCCCCTTAGACACAGAGACATGGGAGACTGGGAAATATTTCCGCATTTCCTCAATTTGTGTGTGTATATACGTGTGTGTTTATGTGTGTGTGTGTGTGTGTGAGTGTGTGTGAGTGTATATGTGTGTTATCGCCTCTTCAATCAGGAACAGGAAAGTGACTCCCACACATGGAGCACTGCACTGTTAATATCCTGGCATCTGAGGCAGCGTACACACATCGCACTCCTGATCCTACGCTGAAGACTACACAATAGGCACGAGGTAAATGACTTCCCTCTAATTACTGTTTGTTTGGTTTCAGTCTGCGTCGCACCCTAACAACCCCAAATGCAGATGTCGTGGTTGTTAATTAGGATCCCCATTAGCTGACGCAATAATGATAAGCTAGTCTTCCTGGGCTCTAAATGTGCATGTGCATGTGTGTGATAACATATAACCCTCTCTCTTAGGGAATACTCCCCTAAGTTACTTTGACCTCTCCAGGTGGCATGTTTAATATGTTCGGGTGTGTGTATGTGTGTGTTCGGGTGTGTGTGTGTGTGTGAGTATAATAAGCACTGTGTGTCAAACTCAAGTGTATGCAGCACGGAAATGACCCCCCATTTTACTGACAGCAGCTCTGGTCCTTGGTTAGTCATTACTGTATGTAATTATCCCCAAAATGCATGTGCGCCCCACCACCCTGCGCACTGCTAGCCCCCACCCTGTTTACACACACACACACACACACACACACACACACACACACACACACAAATTGGTCTGTCAGAGCGGCAAACACATCCCCACCCAGGTCCAGGTCATTAAGCAGCCTTCTCTCCTATTCCACCATCTCTTCATCCCTCTCTCCATCTCTCCAACAAGCCACTGCAGGGAAAACAACTGACCTGACCCAAAGCCTTCACCCCTGCATTAGAGACATGCCTTAGAGCTGCCGTTCCACTTACAGTGTGTGTGTGTGTG
>JAXDDW010000006.1:13007500-13020000 GCA_034670385.1 Hoplostethus mediterraneus
TGTGTATTTACAGTACAGTGTTTTTAATTCAGGATCTCTGATTTGCAGTGGGCCTGCACAGGGTCTGGCTTTGGCCCGGAGTCTGGCACACACTCAACACACACTCTCCAGACGCCAGTGAAACCGATCACAAGGCGCATGTGTGCACTTGTGTGTGTGTGTGTGTGAGCACATGTGTGTGTGTATGTATTTCCAGATATCCTGTTTGTGGAATGAACAATTCTGTTATTATAGCAGAATGAAGAAAAAAGGGGGAAGGGGAGTGGGGGCAAAGAAAAGAAAAGGAAAAACGATACAAATTCTCCTTTTCGCCTCCATCTGTGGAAGCAAAGAGCCAGAGCTGCTCTGAGCACAGGATGGTTTTAAATTAAGGAGAAAATAAGGTAGTAAAAAAGTGGATCCACAGACCTGCTTTGTTTCAAATGGCTTTTTAACAGCACATGATCTAAAGTAAATGATCATGTATATAAACAGCTTCACACTCACTCAAACGTCTTCTCCTGTTCCGGCCTTTTGTGATTCTAGTATTTTATAATCCATGAAAAGATAAAGGTGGTGTGTGAATACTGGGTACTTTGTCTATGTACTGTGTTCGGGATGTGGATGGCTGAGACTGAACACTATCTCATCACTCCACATCCCTAACATACAGTACACATCCCCAGAGAATGTACTGCAGTACTTTTTCCCTCTCCCCCCCATCTCTCTCTCCCCCTTTTTTTTTCTCTCCCCCTCTCCGTGTTTTCTGCCTCGTTCGCCGTCGGACGCTGGAGGATGGATGTGGCAACAGTTCATTGGCACTCATCCCTGTAATACCCCCGTCTTCTGACTGATGACTTTACCAGAAGAAGAGGAGGAAAGCGATGCCGGCGGAGAACATGGGGATGGTAGAAGAGGAGTGAATGGGGGAGGGGGGGGGGGGGGGGACTTGAAATGTGGAGGTCAAGAATGAAGAGGAGGGAGGCGCTAAGGAAATGAGTTGGAAAGAGAGGAGAGGAGTGAAGGAATGTATGTCAACGAAAGAATGTCAATTATAATAGAGAACAGGGGGAGCAGAGCTGTATCGAGTAGAGCTGTATCGAACGCAGAAGACTAGGCTGGTTGTGTGGGATTATTATTTACCCGGGTACTGGTTGTTGTCCAGGTCTCGGCCCCCCCGGAGAGTGAACCCGTACCCGGGCAGGCTGCCGCTGTGTGTCCAGGCCGCCCTCAGCTCCTGGCTCAGCGTCAGGCCTCGTGTGGTCACGTCCCTGTTGCCGTTATAGATCAGCACTCTGCCTCCGCGCTCCTCTCCTCCGAACGGACAGCCCACCGCCACGTCTGAGGGAACGACACACCGGCGCATGGTTTAGACATTAACGGGGTTAAGGTCCCGCTGAGATAGGAAGGAAAAAAGAGATGGGGGGGGGGGAAATAGAGGGAGAGAGGGAAGGGCTGGAAAAGACACCGAGCTTCCATCACCTGCTCTGGGGGACTGTCTCAGCATGGCCATTCATCTCTGTCCTTTCATTTCCACTTGTTTTACTCATCTCCTCTTCTTGCCTCTCTCTCTCTCTCTCTCTCTCTCTCTCTCTCTCTCTCTCTCTCTCTCTCTCTCTCTCTCTCTCTCTCTCTCGCTCTCTCTCTCTCTCTCGCTCTCTCTCTCGCTCTCTCTCTCGCTCTCTCTCTCTCTCTCTCTCTCTCTCTCTCTCTCTCTCTCTCTCTCTCTCGGCACTGTTGAAGCCATTGCCCTAATTCCCAGTCAGCAAGTGCTGTGCTCCCCAACTGGCTGCTAAATATCACCCCGCAACAGGAAGTGGCAGAAGGTCAAAGGGCAGGCCAGGAGGTTGACATGGCAACAATTCTCTGCCTGTCAGGAACCGCCATCAGACACAGCCGGCATGCAGCAGCGGAACAACAGGACACACACACACACACACACACACACACACACACACACACACACACACACACACACACACACACACACACACACACACACACACACACACACACACATGCATCAAGACACAAATAAATAACACTTACATGAAAAAACATGTACACACTATAAACCCTGACCCATGAAGGAGCCCCCAAACGGTTTCTGGCCTCTCAATGTCCACATCCTATATGACTGTAACTGTCCAAACACCTCTAGACATCCTGTTTGTCTCAGGACCCCCCGCCCCCCCCCCCCCCCCCCCCAATCTCAGCCTAAACAACTAGTTCCACATGAAGCAGATTGTGGGGTAGAGAGGATAAATGCAACCATGTGTGTATGCAAGTGTATATACGAGTGTGAGTGTGTGTGTGTGTGTGTATGTGTGTCTGTGAGCCTGCATGTCTACGCGCGTGTGTGTATATTACTCAATAGCTATGTTAAAAAAGCTTAGTTAAAAACGTCTCCTTATAATGTGTAAGTCAACTCAACATCACAAACGATGCAGACGATCCACAGCAAATGGGGGGGATCACCCACCGTGATCACTCAGACCATCAAGTCCCAGACAAAAACATGCAGACACCCAGCAAGCCATGGTGACAGATGAAACAGATGAAATTAAAAAAGACAGAAAGCCAGAAAGCTGAATGAAATATGTGAAAATTGCAAATACATTTTCTGGCTTTTCGACAGCTGACAACTTAACAGCCGGCCAAGATGAGAGGATTTGTGTCTGGTTTTGCTATTCTCAAGAATTTTGGAAAATAACGGCGATGAGATTCCTGCTAAGAGAGGAGGGAGAGGCTCAGTGTCATCAGAGAGGGTTTGTCAGTGATTACACACACACACACACACACATGACGTCCACAAGCTGCTGAAAAGTCTCCATGGTAACTCCGTAAAGTAATGCTAAATAATAAGATCATGCACAGACATGGAGAGGTATTCATTAGATCAAGTCTTCAACGAGTCTTCATCCCTCCATGACACTAACTAGCATCCACAGAGGCTCCAGCCCCTCTGAGGCCACGTCACTGGTCCACCGAGACTCAGTCACATCCTGACAGACAGGCTGATGTGATTTATGCCTCTGGTCAGAAGAGCTCCAATATTGATCCACTGTTTATTGATCCACTAGTTAAAGGCTTAAATGTGGTAGGAGGGGGGGGGGGGTGGTTCTAACACACACATTAACACACACATGTCTATAAATAAATAATACATAAATCAGTGGGGTTGTTGTCAAATGAGGGCCAGATGTACATCCATTAATCCATTTTTAAGGCAACGGGCAACAGTTCCCAAGAGCATTTGGGCTCCAGGTTGAGTGGTGTGTGTGTGTGTGTGTGTGTGTGTGTGTGTGTGTGTGTGTGTGTGTGTGTGTGTGTGTGTGTGTGTGTGCGCGTGCGTGTGTGTCAAATCAACTTGAGGATAAAACAAACACAGAGAAGAGGAATGAACTCCGGGCTCCAGGACAGAAACTTCCAGATGATTTTATCTGAAAGCACATCTGGAGAGTTAAAAATAACACAGACACACGCACACACACACTCACACTCACACACACTTACTTGCACACACTTATGTACACACAATCTTTACCCCCGATCATCATCACAGGAAGAAACAAGTTCACACGGGCAACCTTTCAACACTGCACTTCCTGATTGGCTGAGGAGCTTTAGCAGTTCCCTAGCGGAGCATCTGATAGGATATCCTCAGTCAGAGACAAAACAGAGAGGCAGGAAACACAGAAAAAGATCTGTCTTTCATCGTTTACCTGAAAACCACGTGGGTGGAGAAAGACTGTCTCTCTCCATCACATCCTCTCTCTCTCTCTCTCTCTCTCTCTGTACACATTTTTACTTACTCAAATGAAATTCACCTCTGTCTAATTTCTAATCTAACCACCCCCGTTCCCTCTCTCAACATACCGTTGTACCCGTCCTGGTTCAGGTCTCCCAGGGGTGCTATGGCGGTGCCGAAGCGCCCGAAGGTGTGTGCGCCGGTGAGCGGGACGGGGTTGGAGAAAGTGAGCGGGGACAGCTGGAGGTACAGGTAGACCCTCCCCACCTCCCTGGGTTTGCTCTCCATCTCCCTCTCCATGTAGAGGGGAGCTCCCACCAGCACGTCGTCAGTCCTGGGGAAAACACGGCACAGTTTGGATGTTCATGTGTACACTGGTGGCCAAAATTATTAGAACACTTGGCATACATTTAAGAGGTTTCAGTTGTTTTTGTTCAATTGGCCATTAAAATACCCAAAAAACGAATGAAATATATACAAAGTCATCATTATGCTCTATGAACCATAGAATAGAGCCATCATAAGGAGATTTACGTCATTTTCCTTACAAAAAACAAGCTAGGCCTATTTCACTGTCAATGTCACACAATCATGTTCCATTCAAAGGAAAGCCTTTGGCTTGAGTTGCAGAAGGCATGGGATAACATTAGTGTTCAAGTTCTCAGGAAATATATTGACACTATGCCAGAGAGATGTGCTGCTGTAATTGCTGCAAAAGGTGGACACACCAAATATTAAAGTTAAAAGTGGATAAAAACAGTAGGACTCTCTTCATCTGATATTTGTTGTGCTCAGAGCAACTATCTGCATGTTTCATGAACATTATGAAATTAAATCATGTTTTGGAGGCAAGAAAAGGTCAATATTTTCCAGTGCCACCACTGTATGTGTGTGTATGAAAAAGACAGAGAGAGGCAGAAAGACAGAGAGAGAGAGAGAGATGGGATGTGTATGTGTGTCTACTTACCCGTCTCCATTCAGGTCAGTCACAGCCACTGAGTAGCCAAAATAGGAGGCCATCTGAGGAAGAGACACAACGTTACAGTCCTACCAAAGTTACAACAGCTTAGTAAGTTAGTCTAGTTAGTAGTAAGGTCCATCCCTGCCCCGTGTCCATGAGATGCAGTATGTAGATGCATTGTGATATGGTGTTCCTACCTGTTCCCCGGTGAAGTTCTGGATGAAGGTCAGATTGGTCGAGTTGATCATCACCACCTGAAACAAGCATCAGATCAGATATTGTCCTCATAGCACTGCAGGAGTAAACATGTCAGAACGGTCGGACAAGCAGACACACAAAAGAATGCAGGAAAGAAAAAAGCAGTCCAAAACCGCATTAAAAAAAGCTTCTATTCAACTGAAACCACTTTTCCCTGCCCCTCCCCCTCCTCCCCTCCCCCTCCCCTCCCCCCCCAACTCCCCCTCCCCCACCACCATCCTCTCTCTCTCTGCCTTTACCATTTTTTCCCTCATCTTCCCCCCATCCTAACCCCGGCCGTGGGGAGAGACAGGGGGGGGCTGAGAATTCCTTCATAAGACCTAAAATAACAACCACATGGAGACAGCCGGGGGCTACACACACACACACACGCGCACACACACACACACACACACACACACACACGCGGGAGGATACACGTTTACCCACTCACAGATGTCACAGGCAGACATACAAAACTGGACTAGGCTTGCTGTTACACACAGACGAGGATGTGTAAACACAAATACTAACTTAGACAGAGAGGCCTGATCAGGACTGACAGTCCAGTCCCAGGCCTCTAGCCCGGCCCATGTGCAACCATAATACCCCTACTGTGAGCTACCGGCCCCCACCTCTATGACACACACACACACACACACACACACACACACACACACACACACACACACACCACACACACACCTCCGTCTGCATGTGGGAGCTTTTTTGCGCGCGATCGAACACCCAGACATAAAACCCAAAGTGTTGCAGTGTGTGTGTGTAGTGTGTGTGTCCTCTGGGCGCTGCAGGTTGGGGTGAAGGGTCGTGTGTGTGTGTGGAGAAGGGTTAGTGGGGTTAGGTGGGGTCACCTCCCTCCACATGAAGCGGAAACCGTGTGTCATTAGGGAGGACTGACACAGCCAGCCCCGGGGACACATTCCCATAAGATAACACAAGAAACACACAAGGATAACAATACGAGGCACACTCCCACACACACACACACACACACACAACCATGCAAGTACACATACTGTACTACACACACTGTACTTACTGTTACTGTGTAGATACACGTATTTATGTGTGTGCTGTATAGAAACCCACAAAACACTGACAACACACATATGAGCTTGTATGTACTCTCGCCCGCTCTCTCTCACTTCCTCTCTCACACGGTACCTCGACACACACGCGCACACACACACACACACACACACACACACACACAGAGTAGGAACAACGTAGGACTGTTGGGTAATAATCACGTATAATAACGATAATGATAAGATATGATTTTCCACGTCTGTTAGTCGTTGGCGACTTGCCACCAAAACACATCCTGTGTGTATTTGTGCATGTGTATCTCTATGTGTGTGTTGTGTGTCTGTGTGTGTCCATATTTGGTGCGTGTCTATGTAAGTGTGTGTGTGTTTTCGTGTGTGTTTGTGACTCCATACTCACATATCCAAAGTTCTGTGCTCCTCTGGGGACCCCGGCTATCAGCTCTAAAAGATAAGGAAAAGAAGAAAGACTCAAATTGGTGAAGTACAGAGAGAGAGAGAGAGAAAGAGAGAGAGAGAGAGAGAGAGAGAGAGAGAGAGAGAGAGAGAGAGAGAGAGGGGGAGGGAGAGAGAGAGAGAGAGAGAGAGAGAGAGAGAGAGAGAGGGGGCTCGACGGAGGTTTGTCTCAGAAGACTACACCCCGACTGCCCAGCCCACCCTGGCAGAACAGATGAGTGTTTCTGAGAACACACTGAGTGATTGGGTGCTCGGGCAGTGTATATCCGTGTGTGTGTGTGTGTGTGTGTGTGTGTGTGTGTGTGTGTGTGTGTGTGTGTGTGTGTGTGTGTGTGTTCACTGATTGATGAGTGTGGTGGTGTGGACATGTGGGGATGATCTGGAGAGACCCACCCAGAGAGAGAGAGAGAGAGAGAGAGAGAGAGAGAAGAGAGACAGACCCCCCCTCCGGCACCGACCCAATAGACTAGACCACGAGTGCCATAAACCAGTGACTCCCCAGTCCCGTTCCCCCTTCACAACCTCCCAGTTACAACCGATCCCCAGCTCGAGGAGGGCTGGGGGGGAAAACAAGACCACAACAAGCTTCGCACCGCAACACAACACGTCAACAGTCATGTGTAACCTCTTAAGACTCATTTTTAAGACTCTCTGGCACATGATGTGTTTTTGGAGGGGGATTCTGGGCCATCTTGGGGGCATCTGGGGCCCCGGGGCCTGCGTGATCCCGTAAAGATCCCGTAAAGATCCCACGAAATAGGAATCAGAGTTCAATTAACGCAGAGGAAATGAGGGGATGGGAGTTCTGCAAGTCGTATCATGCTGGCGGCAGTGGTTGCGAGTTGCCCAGCGGCGGTCGGTGGTGACAGTGTTTGAGGAGGTAGCAATAAAAAAACACAAAGACGCAGTGATGTGGTGCGTCATCTCCTTGAAGTACTCAATTGATTTGTACATCACATGGAAACTCATGAGAACCTTTTTTTTTTTTTTTTTTCCACTTCGTGTTTTCAACTAAATGAGGCCTAACGTCTAACGCAGTCCGCCGCTAATCATCGGTCAAGATGGAGGGCGAGGAAATCCTTTTATCAGCGGGGTTGTTGAAGCCCCGTCTCCTCCGGGGGTCACGACCCAGACGCACACAGACCCTTCTCATTACGGGTCCCGAGGCCTTCCCCGCCTCGCCCTATCAGAGCCCTCGCTGTGTGGCTATCAGCCGGAGAGCACGAGGTCCACGCGCATCAAGAGTTGGACTGCAGATCTGAGACCAGTTTCAGAGGTTTAAAGGAGAATACCGGTGTCATTTAGAATATTGAGATATATATATATATATATATATATGTCTAGATTACATTTCCCTCATTTTGTAGTGCATGTTGTACACGTATATAGATTATTTAACATTTACTCGTTTTTTTGTTTCTAAAATACAAACTTCATGATGTCAAACCTACTGCAGCTTGAAATTAACTGCTGCCCGGCTAACAAAGGCACCTAAAATAAGAAAGACATGGACGTGACAAAAAAAAAGTTTGGAAGGCATCATGTTTTTGAAGGATTATTTCTTGCAGACTTCCATTTGTTCCTGTGGGTGTCAGATGAATGAGAGTAGGCAGAGACTCGGACACAACGAAATAAAGATAAAACAGAGAAACTTTGACAAAATGAAGGTTTCAAGTTTACTGTGATGGATTATCTAAGTTGGAAGTTGAATAGCAGCGAATGGCTTCTGGCACTGGTATCATCCTTTAATAAGCCAATGTGATCTGCCTTGACATCTTGGACCAGCCCTCGGGTCAGAAGCTTTATCCATACTGGTCCTGGTCACATCTAGACTAACTGGCGACGGGGGAGGAGAGGTTAGGCAGCACTAGTACCAGGCTGCTGGTGCTGGATGTGGTTAGTGGGGTAATGAGTTGTTGGTTTCTCACCTTGTTCTGAGTCTCCTGTAAACTCTCCCACTGCCACCGAGTAACCTGGAGAGAAATCACTTCACATGACTACACACGACGGGTGCACGATGCATGCAATGCTCTGTGTATTATATACTATGTCGGCCGGGTATGTAACAGGTCAATATGTGTGTGTGTGTGTGTGTGTGTGTGTGTGTGTGTGTGTTACCGAGGTAGCTGTCGTCGTGTGTGTCTGGAGCAGCGCTGGTGTGTTGCTCTCCTGGAACCCGTCTCAGCACTGCCTTCAAAGAGTAGCCGTTCAGTATCTCAGCTATCCCTGTCGTCATCACCTGACCTGCACGCGCGCACACACACACACACACACACACACACACACACACACACACACACACACACACACACACACACACACACACACACACACACACACACACACACACACACACACACACACACACACACACACACAGATAGATAAAGAAAAGCAAACACCCAGGGTTCAGGTCTGACCTCATGCCCAGGCACACGGCTCCTCATTACCTGCTCCTCTCCCAGCAGACCTACACTGCTAACGGCACAGTGAAGTCTTCCCCCGAGGAAAGCTACAACACGTCGCTAGCGGGAAATAGCGGGAAAAACATCCCCTTAGTGTTGCTGGAAACGTGTGTCCTAACCACAGCGAGTACTCACGACAATAGGTGTGTGTGTGTGCGTACAGACACACACACACACAAACACCCTCCCTCTGCTGTTGAACAAGAGGTCAAACAAACAGATGATTTTATCAACGGCTGCCCTCAACCCTCCCATATATCCTCCTTAATGTGTGTGTGTGTGTGTGTGCGTGTGTGTGTGTACCGACAGGGAGAGAAATCTGCCCTCTTAACCCTCCCTCCCTCCTCCTCCCCTCCCACTCCCCTCCTTTCTCCTCTTTTTTGCTCTCCGCTACGAGTTTATCTCTCAGAGAAACACACACATCCTTATATCATCGCTGTTAAAGTGCTATCAGATTAATGAGACACTGTTGAAACTTGGAGACAGATGCACGTGTCAACTGCCGCTAATATAAAGTGTCCTTTCACACCCAGTGGAAATAAGTTTGTATATATAAAGGACTTCCTATAATGAGTCAGTCCAAAGGCTGGGGGTAATCGTTGTGTATTAGAGGCCATAAAGTCCAGGCTGAGTGCTTTAGTAAACATTCAGAGGAAGTGTTTTAACTGGAGACGGCCAGCCTTGCCAAGCTGAGGGCAACAGCAAGAGCAAGAGAGCGGTCCATTAGCCGACGTGTGCGATGCCCATTTGATGTATGGGTTGCATGCCGGAGCGTTCATTGATAACCACAACCCAACCCAGAGGAGCTGTGAAAACATCCATCACTAGGAAAAAAAACACTGGGAAAAAAAAAACGTTTTCAATTTGTCCTCTTTTGTCTTTCCCTTCTTCACTCCTGTCATTCTTTGCTCCCTTTCTTTCTGCCCTCTTGTACAAACACACACTCTCCCTCTCGCTCCATCTCTCTCTGCTTTAAACAAATGGAGTGTTGCGGAGTGACGGAGCAGAGGTTAGAAACCAGGGGAGGGAGGGAGGGAGGGAGGGAGGGAGGGAGGGGACGGCTTTGCGCAGCCGATTAGTAACTGTCTTTCTTACAAGCAGCTGCAGCACTAAGTTACCTCTAAATTAGGATAAGTGAGGAGGGGTCGGAGAGGGGAGGCTAGAAACACACACACACACACACACACACACACACACACACACACACACACACACACACACACACACACCTGGAGTTGGGGGAGTAGCGCTACACTTCAACAGCTGAACTCTGACACGGTATAGCTGTGTCTACACCTATTAAGACACTTCATCCCTCTGCTTAGTCTACCGACTGATATCAAGCGAGCTAGCTGACCTCAGAACAGCTTTTTTTTCTTCTCTCTCATTTCTCATTTTCCTCTCTTCTGCATCGTGTTTCTATCATCGCCTTAACAGTCCTCCATCCCTCCCCCGGTCTCTTCTCTCTATCTGTCTTTTTTATTCCCCCCATTGCCTGTTGAGTTTCTTTCCCCCTCTTTGCCTTCGGGGGCAGAGGGGCAGTTCCTTCATGCCCCATTACCGTCCCATCAGCTCATTACAACGCCCAAACACCCACTTCCTGTTACACTGTTGCAGACCGAGGGAGGGAAAACCAGAGAGACAAAGGAGAGAGAGAGAAAGAGACACATTTCTTTCCGTCTTATCCTACTTGGGACTCTTGGGATGAAACTGAAGATCAAGCTAGTGTGTGTGTGTGTGTGTGTGTGTGTGTGCGTCTTACTGCTAAACTCATCTCCATTCTTTGTGTATTCTCTCATTTGAAGCTCTTTCCATCTATGAACTCATCACAAGCGAGTGACCAAACAGAGTTCACACACACACACACACACAAACTCTCCAGTTACCTTGCCAGTAAAAGCTTCCAGGCCCTCCTACCACCAGCGTCCCTTCCTGGAAGAAATGAGATTAGTTAGGGTTAGTCATGTGACATCAATTTGTGAGTTTACGTAAATCTGTCTGTGTGTGACAAGAGGGGTACATAGCGTGTGTGTGTGTATGCGTGACGTGCAGGGGGCATAACATAAAGTGTGTGTGTGTGTGTGTGTGTGTGTGTGTATGATTCTTGCTGTCATGCATGTTGACATCCTGTGGAGAATGACAGCTTCCTGTACAGGAGGGTAGAGTTGGACCATGAGACAAAGGTCAAAGATCACATTGACTATACAGTGAAAGAATGTATGTGTGTGTGTGTGTGTGTGTGTGTGTGTGTGTGTGTGTGTTTGTGTGTGTGTATATTTGGTCTCTATTGTGTTCAGAGTGAATAGGTCACATAGGGAGGCTGGGAGTGGAGGCCGCTCTAGTGACAAACGTTTTTTTCTCATCTTTCTCCATCTATAAATCTCCAAAAGGAATCTCCTGCTGGAAGAAAACTTCTCCGTTTGTGATGATGTATGAGGGAGGAAACGGCGTGTTGTGTGTTGCCACGACGATAAAGTGAGATTGCTGCGACGGTCATCACCTTGGTAAAATCCACACTGAAGCCTGCCTGGCAAAACCCCTGGCCCTCTGGGTCTGGGTCATCTGGTCACACACACACACACACACACACACACACACACACACACACACACACACACACACACACACACACACACACACACACACACACACACACTTATTAACAGTGAAGGAAGGAAGTCATTCAACAACATTGCTTTGCAGAGGCAGCATCCTCCTGGAATGAGACTCTTCCAGTAGAACCGGCATCGTAAACATCACACAATACCTCAACAATATGGTATAAAGCGCTCTCTGGGGCACCGCAGCGCTCCAACTGTGCATGCTCCATCAGTCCTATTAGAGGAAACAACTTTACAACTGTATAAAAGGAAGAATAACTCTTTGTGGTTCATACATAAAAATGTAAATGGAACCGCTGAGGTGTGTGTTTGTTTAAGCGAGTGCATCTAAGTGTGTATACTTCTGTACACATAATGAATTGTTCTCCGTTGCGGAGGCACCCCGAGGTGGAGCTTAATGACTCGTAACTACACACACAGGCGCGCACGCACAAACGCGTGCACGTGCGCACAAAGTGTGTGCTATTGTATGGGGTCTCACTGGTCATAAATTCACATTAACATTGAGCAACCAAAGCTCCTCGAGGCAGAAAAACACTGTCTTAGCCCCAGAAGCACTTCCCCGGCCCCGAGCGCTGTGTGGTACTGCAGCATTATTGTGGTGGACTATTTCCCTCTTGAGAACAATCGAGTTCACAACGTGGTTATTCTACAGGCCCGATTAGTCGGCATCGACATAAACAACACGAAGCAGATCTTTAAACAACCTTCAGCCAATTAGTAGAGGGAGTGTGTGTGTGTGAACTGTGAAGGATGTTGATGCAGGGAGGACGATAGAGGAGACGATAAGGGGTGTGTGTTTGATCTGCCTTTTACGATGTGCCACCTGATAGCCTCCATAACTCCTTAACTCCTTATCATACTCTGCTCTGCCTCGAGGCTCCGTACAGGGCGAGAGGGTCATGGGAGCAGAGAGGGAGAGAGATACTGACTGGAGACGGGTGAGGCCGGAGGAGGAGGAGG
>JAXDDW010000006.1:13025000-13107500 GCA_034670385.1 Hoplostethus mediterraneus
CTAGACGGCATGCAAACCACATCAGAGCGCGCTACGGACTGGCGCGTCACCAGGCCCGTTCCTTTTATGGCCACATAGAGACTTTTTTCCCCCCTCGAACTGGGGACTTCGATCCTCACACAGTAAATAATATTAAAGCGATAATTACAACTGACGTATGACATCAGCTTCTTGAAATTCACACGCGCACACTGACAAGCGCAAAGGTTAATATTAAAAATCAACTTTTTACTTCGTTCCCTTTTATTTATCGCTCGGTTTATTCTAAGCATACAGTTAAAGCAGGGGTGCGTTTCCTTCCGTTGAAAATAATCACCTGTAATTATGTCAGTAATTATTATGTGGGTTTAATGGAGAAATCTTTTGAGCGGGGCCAGCGGGCTCTTTTGGCCCGCTCCCTGTTTCACTCAACACCGGGCGATTTTCCCTCTAAATCTCCGCGGTGACGTATTGCATCGCTCTTGCTGAAAGGGACATCCTGCAATGAAAAGCGGTTTCCCAGAGATACCAGACCAGACTTGTATATTCAACTCTGCACACTTCTGAGGATTTATCTTATCAAAAACTCATTCCGCGCGCGCGTGTGTGTGTGACAGAGACAGGAAGAGAGATATGGTAGTGCATATTGCACTGACTTCCCAGCCAAATCCCAATCTGCTGTTTATCACCACGAGGAGTTTGTTTTAATTAAACCGAGCTTTATGGCCATTGACTGTGATTAATCGTGAATTAAACCACATCGCCAGTTTCTCAGTGGTAAAGCTGCAGCGGAGCAACACTGTACAATATGGCACTGGAGTGTGTTGGCTGTCAGGAGTGGTGATGAGAACCAGGAAAGAGAGAGAGTGAGTTGGGAGAGTTGGCAATGAGAAGCCCAGTGAGCAACCTTGACCTGCCAGATGGAGAATTCAGAAGTTGCCTGGCCTGCTCTCCTCCTCAACTCTCCCTCTTTTCATCCATCCATCCATCCCCACCTTTCCTCCCTTCCTTCCTTCCTAGGCCTGTCCCCTTCCTTCATTGTTCTTTTTCATATGAAGGCTCCCGCTATGCCCCTTGATTCACCTTGTCTACACATCTTTCAAATCTCTCTGGTGTAACAATTGAGCGTGTTGTGTGTGTGTGTGTGTGGAAAGAGGGAAGGGGGAAGTGAGAGAGAGGGTCTGTTCTTTCTCACCTGTTTCTATATAAATCTAAGATGAACATAGTAAAAATAGGTTCTACAAAACATGAGGACATGGGAGCAAAGAGACAGGCGGGTTCTGTTTCGCTCTCAAAGAAGAAGAGGAATGGGATGGTGAGGATGATGAGGTCGTAACCAGACATCTTCCCTTTCTTCTCCCCCGTTCGGCTTCAGCGTGGCTGTGTTATGACGCCCAGGTCATGCAGCTCAGTTTCAGTGTGTGTGTGTGTGTGTGTGTGGACAAACTTCTGCTATTGTTTTCTCCACTGTCTCACATCCAATATAACATAATCCTATCAGAGTGTTAGTTTCTGGTCACAGATGTTTTGCTGGTCATTCTACATTGATTATTGCACAGGTACTTACCCAATACACACAGTAGTGCTTTCTGTATATACAGTCCCTTTTATACACCCTTCCCACGCAAACACACACACACACACTCCTAATGAGTCTCTATCGGACCGACCAGTCACAGATTAGGAGTACATCCTTTCTCCATTAGGCACATCCATTAGACACACACCCAGCCATTATTACTGCACTCCCACGCAGATGCATATGTGAAAACACACACACACACACACACACACACACACACGTACTATTTACAGTACCAAGTGCTTGTCTTCCAACAGTATTAGTCATCACACTTTCTTCTTGTCCAAGCAATTTCTCATAAGGTCCCAACACAGTATTCACATGCAAAAACATTCCAGCTTCAGGATATCTGAAACTAGAAAGCTTTGGCCAATGATAGATATGAGCTGTCAAGAGATAATTAGATTTCCACCAGTTTTTTTTTCACCTTTGGTACCTTTTGATGAGGATTGTTTTGTCTGTACGGGAAGCAGTTTTGTGTCTGTTTACAGAGAGGGAATTAGACACCGTCAATGTCTAGTGGATTTAGTGAATTACTGATTTAGAGTCTCCGGGGACATGAAACACAACCTGGTGTGTGATTTAGTGAGGAGGGGAGCTGGTATTTAGTTGGACATTCTGCCCCCCGAGGTCACTTGGGGTAGAGGGGGGCATCACATTTATGAGACAAACGCACACAGACGCAGACACCTATCGGTTCAAAGCTACACCATACATCAAGAAACCAAACATACCGGACAGAATTTCAACAAAAAAAAAGTGTTTATTCCATAACCTTGGAGTGTGGTAATAAATACATGAATACTTGGTCATCGTTCCTGTCGTGGTGCACGAAGCGCACACACACACACCGCTTACAGCCAGCCTGCACCTTTTTTTACCTCCGGGTGAAAACACTGAAGAAACTTCCTGTTCAGAGCTCCAGTTCTCCGCGTGTGGGTTGGTCCCTTTACGCTGTAAACGCTTGGAAGTGGGTGTGATTGTGTGCGTGTATGTGTGTGTGTGCGTGTATGTGTGTGTGTGTGTGTGTGTGTGTGTGTTCTCATATGTGGAAGGCTTTGGTAGGGTTTTTTCCCTCAAACAGTCCTGCAGCTGGAGTAACAGTAGTGCTTCACAGTCAATGGCTGTACACGTGGTTCAGCAGGTGATTTTGGTGACACGCTCAGAAGAAGCAGCCGTCAAACTAAACCAGGTTTCTCTCTAAGCAGTGAAGCTGTTTACTGCCAAACTGTGGCCGTGTAGCCGGCCCAGAGCACTCTGCTGCTGAGGGGAAATAAACAGTCATTCAGGTTTTTCTCTCTCTCTACATAAACACACCATAAACATCCTGCATGTCAATTTATGAGCGCCATGTGGAACAGACAATAGCGTGAACAGTAAACGTGAGTTCATTGTTTTGCATTTGTGTGCAAGGTGTGTGTGTGTGTGTGTGTCCGAGTGTGTTTGAGTGAGCGGGAATGCAAGAACGCATCTCAGACGTGCACGTCGTGTCCGCGAATGTGTGTTTGTCTCATCAGTCTCTTGTGTGCATGTGTGGTTTTCCAAATGTCTCATCTGTGTGTATGTGTCTCAGTCTTTGTAACCTGCTGACCTATGGGGGTCAGTGTGCAGGGTGAGGTGTGTGAGTGGGAGGGGGGGGGGGGGGGGGTGTGTAGGGGGGGTAGCAGTCCATCCGCACACAAAGGCTCCGTCAGTGCTAGTTGAGAGAGGGGGAGCGGTCAGTGGTCCACAGTAGTTCGATGTAGGGCCACTTGGTCTGCAGGCAGCGCTTGACTGGGGTGTCATCTGTCCGCACCATGGGGTCCTCGAAGCCTAACACCAGGGCTGTGCCTTCCACGTACTCTACCTGACGACACACACGCACGAAGTAGGTCAATACACACTTAACAGTACACAATGAAGTCTTAAGTCTTTATGCCAGCTTTGACAGGCTTCAACTCCATCAATCACTTTCAGATACTTCCTCTGAAAGGCTCAGAGGTGAAATGCAGAGGGATGGATGTAACGTATAGGCGCACGCACACACACACACGCGCACACGCACACACGCACGCACACACACACACACACACACAACAGGGGACTGCTGTCTGCAGGTCTGTTTTTCCTATCGGGAACTCTGGGAAAAGAACTGCCATCACAACCTTACAGGCGCCTTGCTGCCCTTGGCTTGAGTGTGTGTGTGTGTGTGTGTGTGTGTGTGTTTGTGTGGGTATGCTTGCGGTGCAATTCCAACATTTACAGGTAGTGCTATGGAAAAAGGAAGCCGTTTCACAGACTAGACAAACCTGACAGATGAAGTAAGTGATATTCCTGTGTACCAGCCTTGCACTCCCACCCCGTTACAACTAGATCCACTGACAGTCATCCATCACCCTGAGCCTCCTTAATAGGTCTGTATTGAACCATCTATCACAGGTAGGCTGTTGACAGTAGCCTCCATGTTGAAATGACTCTGGAAATAGAAGGCTAAGCCAGGATTTTTCGGATAAATGGACAGGCTATTAGGCTCGCAGTAGCCAGTGTTTACTCTGGAGTGGCCTGTTGCCTCCGACCGTGTGTGTGTGTGTGTGTGTGTGAGAGAGAGAACAGCCATATCCAGTGGCTGAGAGAGAAAGAGAGAAAAAGAAAGAAAAAGAGAAAGAGAGAGAGTCTTACCCTCTCATTGTGGTTGGACTGTTTAAGTCCATTGTAGTGATAGACAGGAAACGAGTCTGGGATTCCTGAATCCTGAAACAGAGGCAGAGCAGAGCGCAGGGTGAAAAACATGCGGTGTGGCTGAGCTAACTGTTCTGACAGAGATGGAGGTAAAGACGCAGGGAGAGAGACAGACAGAACATTCTTGAACCGATAGTGAGACCAACATACCGCAGCCTGCAACCCAAGCCCGAACGTTAATCCCACGTGTTCGTGTTTCAAGTGTGTGTGTGTGTGTTTTGAAGCACACCTAACTCGCACTTGAGCAGCCAACGCTACACGAACGAACAATGACATTGAGCCAAAATACTTCCCGTGTCTTTGGCTGAAAGGTGCAGAATGCTAATAGGGTGTGCGGTGTGTCCAGATTCTTGAGTTTATGTGAAACCCTAACCCTCACGCCAATCCCACTTGTGTCTGAGTGTGTATGTGTGTGTGTGTGTGTCCAGTTGGCTAATGGCAGTATAATTTCTTTGCGGCTGAGGGCCATTCCTCTGGTGAGTCCCTTAAGCCCTGATCACTTTAACACAGTTCCCTCTCTCTCTCTCTCTCCCCCTCTTGTTTGCACTCTGCCTCCAGTCCTTTTCATGAAGGCGTCTTTCTGCTGTTTCTCAGCTTCTCCTCAACTAATAATGTCATATGATGGTGAACACACATGCACACGTTTCACATCAGATGCCGCAGGAATGCTTTTGGCAGAAATCCTTTGATTTGCTAGAAAAGCACATGCTTGTGAAACAGATGCTAGCGTGTGTGTGTATATATATATGTGTATATGTCTCTCCGTGCATGCAGGTTTCAATGACTGTGATAGGGACGGTATATATGATGCAGGGTATTTGTAATACAGTGTGTGTAGCATTGATGAAGGAGTCCACCTGTGATGACCTCAAACACACCCACAGACACACACGGTTACCTGGTCAGGGAAGAACTCCATTAGGAATGGGCCCAACAGGATGATGCCCAAACTCTCTGGATCCAGCTTGCTCTTCATCAAACTGACGCTGAGAGGAAGATACAGAGATAGATAGGGAAGGAGGTAAATAACCAAAAGGATAAGGGAAAACAGATCCAGACAAGAGAGCGAGAACAAGATGGAGGGGGATAACAGAGGGAGAGAACAGACCGAGACGGGGGGAGTGAGAAAGAAACATCAGCAGCATGAAATATCTGTATTCTGTGATGTGTGATGTGTACGAAAACCAAATGCAATTTACAATCCCCTCATCACTCAACATGGAAATATGATGCGTGTTTTGGTGCGTGTGCGTTTTCATGAATACCACGGTGCTACTAAATATACCTCCTTCCAGACATTCCTGTGTGTTAGAGCAGCATTATTATTATTATTCCACAGTGATAAAAGCACTAGTCAGATTGTCCTTTTAAGGCAATAAGGAGAGAAGCAAGGTTCATACCCAGACACTGACCGGGGGGAATGACACTGTTTGAGCACTTATCAATCTACAAGTAGCACATGCATTCACCCTGCTGAAGTGTCCTTGAGCAAGACACTGACTCCAGAGGTCCTGTTCTGTAGCTGACCCTGCAATCTGACCTCCATGTGGAGGGATGCAAGGAAAAGCCAAACTACCCTACAGAGATCAATAAAGTATCACATGATTAGGAGCGAGTGGGTGTGGGGGATAGGTTTAGTTGTTCTTGGGTGGTTTGTACTGTATGCACTGTATGTGACCGCTTCAATTAAACGCCAACTATACACAAGATGACTGTGAATCAGCTGATGCTGGTCGGGACTAGCGCTGTGTAAATATATACAGGATATTGTAAATATCCTGACGTGTCAAATCCTGGAGTTGCTCCATGGACAGTAAAAGGGGATAGTGACTTTTTGGACACAGTGATGGCAAGTAAAGTAATCTTTTATGAAAATGTCTGGCTGACTGCTTTCCAGATTAAGAGAGGTGATGTTGATATTTTGTTTTAAATTGGATTAAAATCTCAAGCAACAACAAGTAAACTTCATTGTAAGACAAATAATCACTGTAAAACAAACAAATCCATCCCAGAAACTTCAAACTAAAGTACTTGGTGTGCACAAAGTTGGTTTTCTACAAACACAAACAGAGCAGCTGACTGTCACTTCATGGCACGACAGATTAAAGTGGTGAAACTGATTCTCAAATTTCCAGTTTAAAAGGTGCTTCATATTCACAACTTTAATCTGAACTATATGTGATCGTAGGATTAAAAGTTAAATCTGGTGAAATCTGTTTAAAAAGGTGGATTTTGCAAACCTAACTGAAGAATTGAAAAGTTGAGTTCACTCCCCGCAGTTTAAACCACAGAGCGATATAGAGCAGCTGTGTTGTCATTAAGCTGCTATGTTGTGTTTTGTGTTTTGTGTCCTGTCAGTCATTTGTAAGACTAACAAGGGTGTTACGGAAACCCTTGAAGAACTCTCTCACTGTGGGGTAACGAATGAGACTGGCCTGTTTGCATTGGGTCCCCCCCCCGCCCGCTGTATGCCGTTTTGTGTTGTGATGTATCGGCCATCTGGGGGTCTGGAGAGCAGATCAGCGGTCCGGTTACTTGGCCTGGCCCACGGCTGCGACGTCGGGGCTTACTGTGCCTCACATGAAAACGTGCTTCTGTTTGAAGCGGCGCTTTAAAGCGTTTCCTCCCTCTCTCTGTCTTTCTTCCTGCACTTAATGGTCTCCCTCTAACCCGCTTTTTTTTTTTTTGTTCTTTCGTTCTTTCTTTCTTTCTTTCTTCCTTCCTGTGCTTTTATAGTGGGTTCTCTCTGGTTTTACTTTATAGTAGCCTGGCAGTGAAACATGAGCACCGGGCTGCTGACCTGGCCTGGCCATGACTGAGGAGTTAGAACTTTAGAACTTCACAGCACTACAGGTGCCCACACACACACACACACACACACACACACACACACACACACACACACACACACACACACACACTTACAGATACCCACTGCTTCTCACACTATTAGTCTCACACACACACACACACACACACACACCTTTACAGATACCCACTGCTTCTCACACTATTAGTCTCACACACACACACACACGCTAAAATATAAACCAAGCCTTGAGCATGCAATCACTCACTAGTCGGGCTCTGAGACAAGGTCAAGGGCCTTCATCACGTCCTCCAACAGAGACTCTGGGATGAAGCCATTATCTGGAGAGAGAAGGACAGAGACATAAAGAGAGGCTGATGCACCGGCTGACCCAGACGGAGCATGAAGGCAGGATTCAGTGACACCGAGTTGAAAACCAGGGGAGGCCTTCACCTACATACGTGCAGCACAAACAGTATTTACACCACTGGGCCCTGGGGAGTGAACTCATCTCACACAGCTAACAACTACACACGTGCACACGCACACGCACACACGCACACACACACACACACCTTGTCCTCTCTCTCTGACCTACATTCCATGGCCATGATGACTGCTCTACCTGAGAGAGGACCAGTTTTAAACACTAACATGTGTGTTTGCCCCCCAAAGTGTGTTCGGGCACACACCTTATTTGTCTGATTTAAACGCTAGCACCTGAGGCTGTGCGACCTCATGTACGGATACATAACCCCCGAACACGTGTGTGAAGACGACAAGCACTCTGCCCGTCCTCCCTCAGGCAACTCAGTCCTGCCTTTTTACTGCCAGTCTGCCACAGTGACAATTGAGGAGTGACAAACGAGCAGAGAGGACACTACAAAAAAGGTGAGAAACGCCAAATATCAAGGAACATGTTGAAGCAGTCAGATGCTGAGTGTGTATGTCCGGTGAGTCACAGTGGTGTGTGTGTGTGTGTGTCTGGCGCCTTTCTTCCATAACACAGGGAGCTGTGCTGACTCTACATGTGACACAGACAGATTTATGGCCCTTTTACACAACTTTGCTGCTGGCTACAGCATGTGTGTGTGTGTGTGTGTATGTATTCCTGTGTGTGCGTATATACCGTGTGTGTATATGCTTGCGTGAGTGTGCAAAGAACATATGGCATGCAGAACGTCCTGGCAGACAACAGCAGAAGTGGATCTCAGAACAAGTGAAAGGGCTTTCTGTGTAACAAGAGGGAACAGATGAAGAACGAGGGAAAAGTGAAGGAGAAGAAGCGCCGTCGTCCCTCGCCTCGCTCCATCTCTCTGGCCTGATTCTGGGCCAGATAGCTCTGTTTACATATTTGTTGTCAAGGCGACCGGAGCAGGCAAGACTGCTTTCAGCTGGTAGGGTTAACCTCCCTGTAACATGGACCCCCCCCCCCCCCAGCACGCACACGCACACACAAACACACACCTCAATCCTATAGAGGGGATTGAGGAATGTTGTTTACGGCGACAGAAAATGGCACACTTCATTTCAAAATAAAACACACACAACTATGAATGTGTGTGTTTTGACTGATGATTTAATCAGGGTCTCAGTTGGACACACTTGCAACATGGATAGCTCTCTTAGCGTGTGGTGTGAACGTCAAGCATGCCCATGACTTGAGTGTGAACCCCTACATCTCTCTGCCTCTCCCTCCTGTCTGAAGCAGAGCGGAGGAGAATTATTGCACAGCAGATGTTCGGCTGAATCCAAATGTTTCATCTTGATACTATTTCTTGTCTGTAAGTTCACACACTCACACACACACACACACACACACACACACACAACACACACTGTTGACATCTGACATGCAGTTCCTGTGACAAGGGACACATGGCGAACTCTCCGTCTTCCTATTCTCATTCTGTCACTCCTTGTCCTTCCTCTCGCCTTTCCCCCAGTCACCTCAAAGTGAGAAGAAAGTAGGACGAGGAGGAGGAGGAGGAGGAGGAGGAGGAGGAGAGGGAAGAAGCAGCGTGGTTGACTCAGCTGTAAGAGGAGCTGACCTCACCAACCTAAACAACAACAATGGAGATGAGAGCAGAGAGAGACCGACGCCTGTTCTGCCTCCAGGAAAAATGGAGGAGAAGAGAAGGTTATGGAGGCACCTGCTCCACCAGGAAGGAGGGAAGAAAAAAGGAGAAAAGACAACAGGAAGAGGATATTGTCAGTTTGTGTATGTGTGTGCATGTCTGTGTGTGTTGGGTTTGGCGCTTTGGGATTGCATGAATTTTAGTACATCAGGGTCTCTACAGGTTTCAGAAAACCACATTTTAGACTTTTAAAAGACCTTTTTAATGCTACCTGGAACTGAATTTGACACCAAAAAGAGAAGCTAAAGAAACAAAGCTAGCAAAACCAGTTCACTTCCAGATGAACAGAGCTAATGAAAGTTTGCAACTATAATGGGCTGAATAAGGAAAAGGACACCAGTAAAATAAGGGACACACAGTCCAATTGTGTTTAGTAGCAAATGCAATGAAATAAACATGTTTTGCATATTGCACTACTAAGAGTGAACATGCAAAGAAACCATTGCATTACATTGCATGGTGAAAAAATAAGACCTCTAAAATATGTATTTAGGACATTTTAATAAATATCTTTTTTTTAATACCATTATAAATTAAATTTATGGCCTTAAAGTCTTTTTAAGGACCCGTGGGCACCGTGTACATCTGTGTCTCTCTACTTCCATAGAGCTGGTGTACTAACATCCAAATAAAATATAATGACCTATAAAAACAAGTGTGCAGGAGGCAAACAAAAACAAATCATTAGCACGATCAGGATCATGAGGATATTCCATCGGAGCGCTTGTAGTTAATTACCTTCAGGATCAAACGACTGGAAGACCCTCCTGGCCTGTTCGGATGGAGACTCCGGACCAACCAGGGACATCTCCTACAGAGAGAGAGAGAGAGAGACAGTGGGGGAGAACGGGAGAGAGAAAGCACAGAGAGGTACAGATGGAGCAAGGGGGAGTAGAGGAGTTGAAGAGGGGTGAGCATGGAGGGATAGAGAGAGGAGGAAAGGAAGATTTAGATCAGATTATGGGGGAACGAGGCCTAATCAGCGCTGAAACCTAAGAACAGCCGAGCGCAACCAGACAACCATCTAGAAACAGACAAACAAACTCCTCACATGCTGCTTCCTGGATGCTGTTCCTCGGTCTCATTGGACAGCCGGCTGATTGTGAGCGGTCTGATCAAGGCCTAGCAACACTAATGTACAACACAGTATATTTTTGATAATAGTCAAGACACACAGCCAGCACAACATCCTCTAGTCGTGGTGCGCTGTGCACTGCCAATGCACACTGTGTATGTGTGTAATCTGAGGGGCCAATGCAATCACCGGGATCCATAGGATTATTAACTGATCTACTGATAAAGTTGGACGGCTTGTTTTCACTCCGAGCACACAATCAGGAAATCGAGTGTTACATAAACACACCCTGATTTATGACCAGCTCTAGTGTTTATTTGTTGATAAAGTTTAGAAAGAACAGTGTTGCCAGGGGGAACAGAAATGAGGGGAGAACACCAATGGCATCACTGTGTGCGTGTGAGAGAGAGTGTGTGTGTGTGTGTGTGTGTGTGTGTGTGTGTGTGTGATTGATTCCTGTGATTGCTCTACAATGTGTGCTGATTATCACACTTCCCTCCCTACCCACAACCAAAACCCTCTAATGCCAGTGATATGTGAGGAACATTATCGTTTCTGTTGGGTGAAAAACTCATAACCTTGAAGGATTACATGTTCCTGTATGGGTTGAGAAAATTCTACAACCCTTTGGGTTTGTGAAACCTTTTCAAAACCAACTGGATAAACTGCTACAAGGTTTTCACCTGACAACAGGGATATTCTCTCTCCCTCATTTGACATGTTTAGGCATTTAGACAAAGCTCTTATCCAGAGCGTACAAAGAGTGCAACAGTTGAACAAGCTTCGATTCCTAGATCAGAACATTACAAGCAACCAATTACGAGTACCAAGGTCACAGTACCCTGACAATATCCTGCAAGAACAATAACATAAGAACTAAGGACCGAGGTACAAGGATATGATCCAGTGGGGAGAGGGTGACATGATACTTCTCAAAAAGATGAGTTTTCAGCCTTCGTCTTCATCCACACACACACGCGCGCACGCACACACACACACACACCACTAAGTGCGTAGGAGCTCTCACTGTTCTTCCATTTGAGTGGCGGAGGGAGTGTGTTTATGACAGCGGCGTGTTAGACAAACACACAGTGTTTTTGGAGAGCAAATAAACCCCGCTCATCTCCTTTAGCTGGCCTTTATTAAAGCTACAGCCTCAGATCAACGCAGGCTGCTAGGGTTTCATTATCCATTACTGTCCTCGGGGTTTACTCAGAGGGGGGGGAAGAGAGAGAGAGAGAGAGAGAGAGAGAGAGAGTGAGAGAGAGAGAATGGGGTTGAGGGGGACATGTTGAGAGGAGATGACTCCCAGCTGCTGGCTCTTTAGACACAAAGAAACAGAGACAGGCAGAGACGAGCGTTCTGTCGTAGAGCAGGGGCCCGTGGTGTTACTCCATAAATCTGACAGGAGATTTGTCATTAGCTAGATGTGTCGGTGTGCTTCACGTATAGAGGTGAGCAGGGGTCAGTGTGCTGTCCCGAGAGGAAAGCGTGTTAAAAACGTCCCTCAGCGGTCCGCTACTTAGCATACAGATGAACTGACTGAATGTAGGCCTGGAAGTGAAGCCATGAAACAGACTGTTGCTATGAGAAATCACAATCGACTTCAACCTGAACTAAATATTTCCTCTTCCCAAAGTGATGGCCAACGCCACATACACACTCCTGGCGCTCCAAGCCCAACCAACCTCATCAACCACAGCTAGGTTAACAGTTTATTAAGATATCTTCCTGGGCAAGACGGATACCAGGTGGTTTACCCAGAGTGTATCACCATGGTTACCAGGAGACACACACTAATGACCAGTCATCTCCAGAAAAACAACAACATATTATTAAGGCTAGTCTATACACATTCTTTACAGGATAATGAACATACAAAATACAATGACTCACATGTGAGTACACACACACACACGCACACACACCTCTAACAAGAGCAAAAATAACGTGATTGTGTGTGTGTGTGTGTGTGTGTGTGTGTGTAGGATGATGGGTCTGCTTGGCTGTCTTTGATCTGTGTTTTATTAGAGTTCCAAGGAAGATGCTGCTGAGTTGGAAAACATGTCATGGAGCTAACACACTCCACAGGGAAGGTGTGTGTGTGTGTGTGTGTGTGTGTGTGTGTGTGTGTGTGTGTGTGTGCCCATGTGCATACGCATGTTTCTCGCTTCCCAAACCCAATGTTTGTGTGTGTGTGTGTGTGTGTGTGTGTGAGAGCGAGAGAGAATCTGTGTATTTATTGGGCCTGTCCCCTGCCAACTTTTATTTGCTTATGCTGGAGCACAAGCCTGCATTCTCTCAATTTACACAAACACATAGACACACACACACACACACACACACACCAGATTGCTGCACCGATACTGTTGAGTCTTTTTGTAAGTGTGTCTAATGAAGCACATTCCAATCTCAACACAATCTGACTCCACACAGCCGCCTTGACCCCCGCCCCCCTTACCCAAGAAACAAGCTACCCTACATAGGCAAAGAGAACGAAAACACACACGCACACACACACTATCCCAACAACCCAAAAATAAAACAAAGTGATCCAGAATGTTCCTTCTAAGCAGAAACATATTCATTCTGTATTTATTTCTGATCAGGAACATATTTATTGAAATCAAACCTGTATTGTGGATTGTCAACAAGCTCAAACGACCGAAGAGACTTCAATGGTAGCAAGCAAGAGTGCATGTATGTATGTGTGTGTGTGTGTGTTCAATCAGGTCACGGCTACAGACACACCCAGACTGCAAGATCAAATCTGAGTGCATGTATGTGTGTGTGAGTGATCCTCCTTTCATCTGTGGCAACACAAGATGTCCTCGTTTGCTGCTGTACAGCCTCATTCAACCTCCCAGAACCTCCCTGCTGTCCTTCCTCTCTCTCTTCAGTACTGACCACTGCCTCCCCCTTTCCCTCCATCCATCTGCCCTTCTCACACTCTGTCCCAACTACTTGGCTAAGACAGCTCTTCCCCTCCACTCTACCTCCCCCTCTCCTTCCCTTCCTCTCACCGCCCGTTACCCTCTCCCGCTCCTCTTCACCTGCCTTTTCCTGGCGTGAGTAGGTACTTCAGTTTGGAGTATTTCCTCCTCTCCCCCTCTTGACTCTTTTATTCTTCCTTCCCCCTTTCTTCCTTTATCTCCTGATGCAGGTAGCTACTTCAGTATGGACTGTACTCTACTAGGGTTTCTCTTTCTCTCTCCGGTCCACCCACCAAAGAGCCATTGTGTGTGCTGAGAGGCTCTGAGTGGCCATAGAGTGTGTCTGCGGGGATCGGTTACAGGACAACAAAGCAAAGGTCTAGGTCAGTGTCTCCTGCCTTGTTCCTAGCAGGCACCAACAGCCTCGCAACATAACAGGCTGACAGGAAGTTGTGTGTGTGTGTGTGTGTGTTATGCAGAGTGTATGTGCGCTTTTTATGTGTGTGTGTGTGTGTGTTAGAACAGGTGGGTGTGAAAACATGTTCACCTAAGCTAGCCTGCATCCCACAAGATTACAGACAAAGAAAACACAAGTAAAGACATCTCTCTGGCTATGTAAGGAGTGTATCCATTAGGCATTTGCGTGTGCGTGTGTGTGTGTGTGTGTGTGTGTCTATTCCAGGTGTGATAGATAGGACAGAGTAGTGATTAATGGAGCCGTCATGGATGAGAAAGGCTGAGACACCAGAGAAAAGTTATAGAGTGAGATGATAGGTACTGGAACAAAACACAAGGGAATGGAAGAATAATACAACACCCACACACGGACACAGACAGCCTTTCATTCTGCTACAAAGGCCCTTGTCTGACCTGTCACAAGTTATTAATGACCGCTAATGTACACCGCTTTGTAGATGTGTGTTTGTGTGTGACCCACACCCTCTGATCATGCTCATGCTCCGTTCACGGCTGAACCCGTGAGGCAGACGGACGTTGCGAGCGAGTGAATGCACCGATACATACTGATACAAAGAATGAACTGTCAGCTCTTAACCAATCGTCTGAGGATGTGCTCTGTGTACGCAACACCAGCAGACAGAAGCTGGAGTCTTAAGGGACACAGAGCGCCATAGAGGCTGCTCTCCCTCCCAGTAAATCACTGACCCAGAACACTGCTACTGTACACACACACACACACACACACACAGACAGACAGACAGACACACACACACAGCTCCCCCGAGAGGCAGAGGTACAGCCTGTGAATCTCGTAAGTCAGAGACGAGAGCAAAGGGGAATGAGAAAATGCCACAGGAGGTCCCTCCCCCATCCCCTCCTGTTCCTGAGTGACCACTGCTTCACTCTTTAAAGTGCATCCTTCCTTCTTTCCATCCCTCTTCCTCCCCGCTTCCCATGAGGGACCGATGATCTGAAGTGGTTGGCCGGGGGAAAGCTAAGTTGCGCCGGGGAATCCTTGACTACCCGACTACACTGAACGGATTGTTACTCCGGAGAGGAGAGGGGGAACGGCAGGAAGGAAGATGGGATCTTTTCCTGGACATAATGCATTCTGTGTCCCATCCATCACCTGTCCCTCTCCTCACCTCATCTCTTCTCCTTCTCTCGGCCTGTTTGTCAGTCGGCCTCTTTCTTCCTTTCTCTCCCTCCTCCGGCATCTCAGAAACTCTCGTCCCAAAACAGATCCCATTACACACACTCAGCCTCTTTCTCACATACGCACACACACACACACACACACACATTAATAAAACGACAGAGTGGTGGTGGTGGGGGTGGGGGTGGGTTTGCCTTTGTGTAGGTAGATTAGATAAACAACACTAATGCTATTAAGCTGATGGTCTGAAAGCCACCGTCACACACTGACAGAGACTCGGGGGAATACACACCGGTCCCCAAAGGCAGACAGAAGGAGCCGCCGACACATCAGAGGCAGGGATCAGGTTTTCTGCTTTTGTGGGGATGGATCTATATCGTAGCTAAAAGCTACATAACCAGGTAGCATGTATTTTTGTATCACAAAGCCTGGGAAATGTCAGTGTGCTCTAAACATAGATTCTCTTTCAAGGAGGATAAGGTCACACCGAGTGAGGTCTACGAGCAGAGTGTCCTTGCCCCGTGTCTTCCCCCTCCAGCTTGGACTCAAAGTAGTGGAGCCCATTACTGCCTACATAGCGTAGCGTCAGCTGTGTACGTGTGTGTACATGCATGTGTGTGTGTGTGTGTGTGTGAGTGTGTTCCCAGTCTCCAGCGGGACAAACGGATCCAGATGGGAACTCCGGAATCACATTCCCTACAGGAAACCATCCACCTGAGGGCACGGGCACACACACACACACACACACACACATTAACACTAATCAGGATCAGGTTCCCTGCTCTCTGGAATGTGTATGTGTGTGAGGGAGAGGCTGCGAGTGTGTGTATATGTGAACATGTCACTTGTGCCGGGGGAGCTGTGGTAATTGGTAAGTCATCAGCGCATGCATGACGACTTTGGGTCATCACTGAGCCAACATATGATCCACTCGCCTGGCGGGGTGAGCTGTATGTATGTAACAGAGCTTTTAATCAATGGAAATATCAAGGGTGTGGTGTGATGATGGAGATGATTGCCTGGGATTTTCTGCCTCTCTGATGCCATTTTCCATATTGGCAGGGAGAATCGATTTGCTCCGACCCAAGTTGCCGGCTATCAATGCACAAGCTATAGCAATGTATTAAATTACATATATACTGATAGAGATGATAAACATGCTTGTATCAGTGCAAGAGCACTTACACACACACACACACACATCCGCACATACACACCAACGAAGGGATCAGATGATTCATACCTCTACCCTGGGAACCAAGGTTTCTCTCAAGTTAAAACAACAGGGCTGACCTCAGTTAGGGTGTGCATACTATACCTTGTGACATAGCCCTGTGTGTGTGTGTGTGGGTGTGTGTGTGTGTGTGTGTGTGGTTTGTCCCTGGGAGACCAGGATGTCTTATGACATTACATTTACATTACATTATGAGCAAATACCAGCACAAGGAAACAAGGGATCCAAATTGATAAGTTAAATAGACAATAGTAGAGAAAGAAAGAAAAGTGCAAGAGGAGGAATATAGAAATCAGCAATTTCCATCATGGCCGTACATCAAGTATCTAAAAAGCACGGTTTGACTGACCACAGAAGATTGAGTGACTGAAAGTGTATGGTTTTGTGTGTGCGAGTGTGAGTGAGTGTGAGAAAGAGAGAGAGAGTTGAGTTGAGTTTTTATGTGTGTGTGTTTCTTATGTGCCTTTGGCTCATGCTGGATAGGTGAAAAGCCAAGAAACGGCAATGACCATATACGACCAAACCACCACTTTTTTATTCCCTCCCTGCCTCTCTCTTTTCTCCACACCACTGACATCTGACCTGTACTGTATTCAAACTGTTAAAACGCATTCCAACGCATTTGCTTTTTCTAACCTGAGACTGGCTTGTATTACACACAGTGTGTATGTGAGAGAAATAAAGTATGTGTTCGCTCTCTTATAGATGGGTGTATTGAGCTTGCCTTGGCGAAGAACACAGAGAGATGAGTTTCGCTGCCAAGGATCCAAATAGGGAACTTTGGAGACTTGAGGAATGCCCCGACCTGGAATACACACACATGCACGCCCACGCACGCACACACGCACACACACATAAAAGGAATGTGAACAGAGTGATGTCTATTTTCAACAATTTCCATCATCAATCAGAAACTGTTTGTTTTAAGTTCCACAGAAGTGGTTTCTTATACAAGTTCAGCAGTGCATTAATATTTGAACAAAGAGGGCATGTCACAGAATATGAACCCCTTTGGACCCTCAATAGATAGGCCTATGTTATGAAGTGTATAATAACAGTGCTCGGTTACAACTCCTATTCACTTGGTCCTCCTCTAATGAGTCACCTGCTCTACTGAACTACCTGCATCATATCCATCCATGTATAGGACAATGAACCAAACAGTACTAATAGTATTAATACCCAACATACATGCACACAGACCTCTTTCTCTTGGTTTAATATGAGTCGGTCTCTCATATATGGCTCTCCGCAGCTCTCCTACCCCCAGTTACTTTGGCAACCATCTAATTGCCATTAACTTTTTATTGCTGCTTACTTTGCCTATTTACTCTATTAGTCTCAATTAAGGCTTTTATTAGGCTTACGTGTTTTGGCAATCAATGCCTACACTGCCAAGATCTGTGGTTTTTTTAAATGTCAAAAATCACATCACACGTCACAAATATTCTTAATTGTTTAATGAATCTATGTTCTATTTTAGTGAATGTGTGTTTGAGTACGTGTATACTTGTGAGAGTGTGAAAGAGTGGCGCGGTAGAGGGGGGTGTTCGGGGTGAGTCTGTTGGGACTGTTCCTTCCAAACACATATTTTCACACGGGAGCCCTCGCTGCGGTTTGTGTTTCTCATATTGTAAATGTCCCACTTCTCAGAGTCACAAGTAACTGTGTGTGTTTATTTGTATTCCTGTTTCTCCCACAGCCTGTTGGTCGCTATCTCAATTGCTGGTCTGTTTTGACCAATAAATAATGCACAAATCCTCCTCAGATTTACCATAGTAACTGAGGTTGTTACCAACTATTTGGCTTTAGTCAATTTGTTTGCTGTATATGTATATGAGTATAATGTGTCTGTACCTTGCAGTAGCGTAGTGACTCCATAAGAGTGAGGAAGCCAACGGATGCCTGTTTATGAATACCGTGCAATTCTGCAAGAAAAATCAAGGGAGAAGACAAAAAAATAAAAAATCAGAGCAGCAAAATATGAAAAGGATGAATCATGTTAAGTCTTGTAAAATTGGTAGATGGGTGCACTTTTATGCAATGCTGTGACTGCTTCTACAGTAAGACGTGAGATGATTGCCCTCTGGTGGTGATGGTTCAAATCTGAGGCCACTAAATCAAAGTGTGTGTGTGTGTCTGTGTGTGTGTTTTGTGTGTGAGTGTTTTTGTGTGTGTGTGTGTGTGTGTGTGTATAGTGACTTAATGGGGGGCCTTACTCATGCCAGAGCACTCCCTGTCTCCATCCCAGACATTAGAAACAGCGTGGCCAGTCACGATTAGATTCACCAGACTCTGACTGGAGAAGACAGATAGGAGGGGAAATAGACAGAAATCAAGGATGAAAAAGAATGACAGAGACAACCAAACTCATCCAGATTTCTGGAAAGAAGTGGTAACATGTTAATGTGGCGGTTAGGAGGTGAGAGGTGTTGTTGTACCTGCCATGGCCATGAACAGGGTCTATTAGAGGCTCCATCGTGTCCTGGATCTCATTTCTTACATTCTCTATGCCCTATACAGAGAGCATCAGAAGAAACAAGTCTTTAATTTAGTTTATTTATTCACACAGGTGATGCATCACAGAAAAAAAAACAGAAGCCCAATGGGATTATAAAAAAACAATTGATGAAATTATTCAATAAATAAGTTGGAGACTATGCACAATCATCATCAACTTTACCATTCGCCATCAGTCTTTTTTGTTACCTTGGTGAGGATGACAGAGTAGAGGAAAAGCAAGACTCCACAGCACCCCCCCCAGGTGTGGTAGAGAGACACCACCTCCTCTCTCAGCTCAGACACTGACAGGACAGTCCGCTTGCTGCAGGAGGGCACAAACGCACGGGTGATTTATGTAACGCTCAAAAGGACAGTAATTTATTTAGCTTTGTGTAAGTCATACCCAATGACATTGATGCATTAATTGCATCTGTCGTGTCAGGGTAGGAAAGATAACTTTCAGAGGAGGGTAGAAATCAATTAAATGCACCACGGGACAAAGAAATCTGATCTGGTCTGTTTGGAGTCTCTTCTGTCTTTCTCTCTCTCTGCCTTGGAAAGCCTGCCAGTGAAGTTGTCTGTCTTAGTTAGCACACACTTCACGGTGAGTCAGCACTGCTTTCTGCTGACTGAGGTCTCAGCTGCCAGTATGCTATGCGTTTGATGAAACTTCAATATTCCTCTGGCAAACGCAGCCTCGCTTCATTTAGCTGGTGTGTGTGTGTGACAGAGAGAGGGTGTATGAGAGAGTTTTTCATTAGGCAATCAGTTAAAGTGCTGAGTCAGCAGTGTGTGAGCAGAGTGAAATAGCCAATTTATTGTGAAAGCCAATTCTTGCATACTAGACTAATCAGATACCAAAACCCTCCTGTTACTACTTCCTTAGAGATCTGTGGTTTTATATCTAAAGACTGTGTTTTGGCAAGGTGAAACATAGATAGGTGAGCGCTAACTCCCACTAGCAATATCATTCAATGTCAACACCATATGTGCTGTGGAGAAGAGACAAAAATAAGTCAAGGGTCATGAGTGAAGCTGTGGTGAGTATTATAAGTGTTACTTACTGGAGAACACTGTGAAATCGCTCAAAGCCAAGGTCCTCAGCAGCCAAAGCAGCTAGGCACAGGAAAACAAACACAAACACTACTGTATCATAGTGTGACATTCCTACTGACTATCACCTACAGCAAACACGCTGTCATATAAGTTACTCAGTAATACGAATTACAACCGTAACTCAACATTCAAACCATGACTCAATGGAAAACATTTTTAAAATGCATTGTAAAGACAAGGCTTAGGTGAATGAGTGAGTATTTCCATGTTTGTGTCTTGACGGGTGACTCACTGGGTTGCTGTTCTTGTGGTGGCGGCTGGCTGCTCTCTGGCTCTGGCGTGCCCTGTGTTTGTGACTGCGTCTGTGTGTTAGTATGTGCGCTAGTGTGGGGGCTCTGTCCCTTGGCCCAGGACACCAGGCAGTAGCCGGTGGAGGGGCTGGAGCAAGCAGACTCTAAGATTTCACTCAGCGTGGAACACAGGGCTGTTTTCTGCTCCTCCTCTGGCAGACACATACATAAAACACACACAACAAATGAATAGGGTCAAACAACAGCCAGTCGTTGTCTTGGATGTTGGAAGCCTACCAGTGCAAAAGTTCAGAGGTTGATTTTAGAAAGCCAATCTACCTGAGATGTTTCTCCAGCTGGAGCTTTCTCTGTTAAAGAGAATGTTCTTCAAGAGGAAAGCCTGCAAAAACAGACAAACTCAGCATCCAAATTTACAAGAAAATAACCCAAAGAGCTATATGCAACACTCACTAACCCTTGCATTCACGTGCTACTGGCTATATCGAAAAAGCAACCTACTAGGAAATTTCACATGAACCCCATTCAAAGTTAGATGGTAAAGTCGGAGAATCTGAGAAAGTTGTGCAAAATTTTGCAAACTTTTTTCAACATGGCAGAAAAATCAAGTTTTGTGTCCGTCAACAGTAATAAAACACTTCTATACACAGGTATCTTATCTTTATTTCACATTTGCCAAAAAAAGCAAGAGGCAGCCAAATCCCCATCATCATATTTACGGCTCTCATGTTTGTTTATCATTTATCATTTAGCACTTGAATGCAAAGCGGTTTAGCTGCCTACTGCCCCCCAGATGTCAGACCTTACCATCAGCACGTGAACGCAAAATAAGTATATTTCTTCTCATATAATGCTATGAGGAGGCTGAACCATACCTGAACAGGTGCAATGACAGGCACATGGCCCTCCTTCAAACTGTTCCAGTGCAGAGTGCTCATTCTCACTGAAAACAAACCCTGTGGTACAAAACCCCATCTCATGTGTCAATAAAGCAACCAGAAGATGATTCCATGAATGGATGATTTCATGCAAATGCTAAACAAGCTCTTTGGTGGACACCTTTATACAATGCACCTTACAGAACTATGATTTTTTTTTTCATATGGATGGCAACAGTGGAATTCAGACCCTAACTGTGACAGTATTAGTGCCATGCTCTAAAGAGTGAGATATAATGATTTTTGTTCATCAAAAACACATTCATTCTCATCATATTGAGACGAAGCATCATACCTTGCGTCCATCTACGGAAGATTGAGGCAGACACCCCTCCATTAGAGGGTCTTCCCCAGACCAAATCCACCACCTCTTTATGAAACTCCGACATGTCTCCACTGTTAGTAAATCCACAGGCACTTCGCCTTTTGGTCCAACAGGCACGTGCTTCTGATGGGGACAGGAGAGGTCTGCTGAGGCCAACTTGCTAGCTAACGTTACGTGACTTACTCCTCGCTCGTCCCGAGGTTGACAGTCCACTTCCCTCGGTAGGTAAAGCCGGTGGCATTGGCCACAAGGTACCTGTGTGGCACGACAGTCTCACTCTAGTGACTGGCAACAGACAGGCGGCTAAAAATGACATCAACGTATCTCCACCAGCCTGCCAAGCGAAGAGACAGACACACATGCTGGTTAGAATAAAGTCTGACATTTGTCACAGACCACATACTTGCACAAATCGTGGCGCAATAATGACTAGCTACCTGAGATATTTGCCAATGTACAACAACATACTAGCCAACCAAGCTAGTGAGCTAGGTTAACGTTACATGGCAAGAAACTGACGTAAGTCTAGCAACAAAAGCACTGACAGTGGGCTACTTCTGTGGCGGCGTTGTTGCCAAGCTAGCTAACGAAAAGCACATGCAGTACAGTAGTTGTAATTTACGGTGACATTTACGTTTAAAACAGCTGAGTTGGCTGGCTAATGTTAGCGGTTAGCATCACCAAGCTACTAGCAGCTAATCTTTCACTGCTTTGTCATTCAAGTACTTCTCATATTGTAGCGATGCCGATAATTTAAATCGTTACTGGTTATCTTAATTTAGGTTACGACATACGTTAATTACCTTAAAATGAACAATCAGGTTATGCGAATCCGATTTAGTTTTATGATTTTCGTATTTCACTACAATCAACGTCTCTGTCATTCGTTTATTTACAACAGAAATGTAAAAAAAAAAATGTGCGTACATTTGACGTGCCTGCCCATTGGTCCAAATCCAGAAAGTTCCAGCTGCGTCAAGGGGCACAGCTTCAACGCGTTGCGTCAATGGTTCACAGGCTTGTCAATAATGTTAATAGCCCGCCTTCCTAACATTTAGTGTCTCGGCGCAAATGTTTAGAAACCAAAGGCAGTCAGTTATAATAAAGTAGTCCATAGTTTGACAAACCATGGACAGCAAAGTATAATTATAGACAACTATTCATTCAAGTGTTTTAACTTTTTAATGGGTGGGAAAAAGCATATCAGGATTCAAAAGTTTTGTCCTCTACCTCTCTCCGTAGCAGTCGCTTATACAAATGTTGGGAGCATGCGCACTACGTATCCTCAGATTGACTTCCAGTGCTAGTTTTCCACGCGTGTTGTAAATTCACATTTATTTTGGCAACATATTCTGACTTAAAGACTGATTGTGGAAACATCGGACATATTTTCATAATTATGGGAGGACAGGCAAAGGGCAAAAAGAAAAGCAAGACGAAGAGGAAAGACAACCGCTCAAATGGGGGTAACGTGTCAAATGGTTTCAAGTTTTTCGAGCTTATTGCAGCATGTATTACAGACAGCAGCTATAGTACGCTGAATTTCACCTGTAAATATACTTTGATCTCTTTTCTTGACCTAATGAGACAATAATAACATCTCCCTCCCTTTCCCCATCACAACAGATGCAGGACTGCCTGGTTTGTCACCACAGGAAAGGATGAAACTAAGGATGCATGAAAAAGCCAAGAAGAAGACAGCTGAGAGATACTCTGTACAACAACTACTAGAGAAGGTCACACACACACACAGACATGTCCTGCATTTTTAATGTGACTTTCATCCACTGCATGTTTGTTACATCCTGTCATCCTCTGTTGTACAGACGGAGGAGTGCATGGACAGTTTTGACTTTGAGATAGGCTGGCCGTTTCTGTCAACGAGCCCTGGACATGGAGCCCACAAACCTGCAGGCACTAGACATGCTGGGACACATCTGCTCTGAACTAGGAGATACAGAGAAAGCTAAGGGAATATCCTTTACTCCAGATTACTGTGTGTGTGTGACGGCTAGTTCAGTGATGTCATGTCAATAAAGCATTTTGGATGTGAGAGAGAGAAGGGGAGTGTGTGCCTTACATGGCATTAATTAATTTCTTATGTTGGTGTGCAGTACCAGTTGTAACATCCTTGACCCAGTCGCTAAGTTTTTCTACGTGCTGTGGAGCTGAGCCCAGATGAAGGCCACAGTAAGTACATGTACCTGGGACAGATCCACACAGGCCAGGAGGCTGTGGACTACTACACTAGAGGAATACAGATCCTACTGTCTGTACTGGACAAACAAGCTCAGACCACTGTGAGTGTACACGCACACACACTTTTCATTCCCCTTGTCAGTAAATATCCCTTACTTGGTTGTATGGTTAACCTCCTATTGATATTATGAGTCAACCAGGGGAAAAATGCCACTGTACCCGAGGCTTTATGTAAGTGTACTATGTATTTTCACAAGAGGGTGCTATTGGTCAATTTATAAGAATAATAAGTATAAGCTTCAAAAGTACAATTCATTGATTTGTATAGAGAAAAGAGCATATAAAAACTTGAACATGTAATACAACATAATAATAAAAATATAAACAGAATACTGGATCATTAGGGTAAAACAGAGTACAAGAATAAACTAAATAAGGCCAAGTTGAAACAGCAGTGCAGCTTTAAAGGGTACAGAAAAATATTCTAGTAGTCTTATGTATCAGAGGACAATACAGTAAAATATCTCATTTAGTTATAGATTTGAAAAATGTGTTCTAATGTGTAAAATAAATTCCTATAGAATAAGAACATGTATAACTAACTCAGCTGCTTTATCATCATTTTCACAATAACACATTTTGTCTTTCAAAGTAAACATATAACACAATTAAGATGTTGAGAAATATGCACATTTAAATCCAGAAAGCGGTAACAATACTACAGTCATAAAACATGTTGAATAGTCTCTTCTGAACATACAGTACTGTGTTTAATATAAATTTGGTCTTGTTTTTCTTTGTTTTTGTTTTTTTCTGCATTAGTGATTTACCCTTTATAGTAATTTGTTTGATATTTAGAAACCTTTCATTATTTTAGAAAGCATCTTCACTTTAGGGAATTCAGTTACATGTGCCTGAGACTTCTGCACTGTACATCTTCAGAATCTAAGAACTCAGATAGAATGTGATTGCGGGGAGACATTCTGAAGTGGGCGTGTCTTTGTGTGTGATGCACATGTGGTATTAACCAAGTTTTGTGTGTACATTTTTCCAGCTAATTTCTTCAATACATGCATTCCAGACAAATTGACCTCTGGGTATAATCTTCTTTTTGGCTTGTAGGCATTGACATATTAGTTAATTATTCCAGTTTTTCTCAAGAACGGGAAGCTTGGTGGAAAAGAATGCGTAATCATTTTTTTGTCCGCATAATTTGAATAACCTTTAATCATATGGAGTGTCCCAAATGGAATCACTTCACAGACAAGATCATATTCTCTACAGGGTATAGGGAAGTTATGCAATGTTATCAATTATTCATCGATCAGCTTTACACTGACTGTCTTTTGATCTTTTATGCTTTGCGTGGCTTTTCAAGAGCATCGGACACCAAAGTGTATTCATCTAAAATGGGTAGCAAAGTCTCATTCCGTACAAATCAAGACACCCCCCCCCCCCCCCCCCACTCTTTACGCAGGCAGAGGCTGGAGCTGCTGCCCCACCAGACGAGGACCCTGAGCTCCCCACGGCGAAGGATGTTTGTGTGGCCTACTGCTCTGTCGCAGAGATTTACCTAACAGACCTCTGGTAATGTAACACACCCAGTGTCACACTCTGTCACCCTTTTGTCCCATTTCATGTTATCACTTGGTCGTGAGTTATGTATGAGTTGAGGCTTGTGTGTGGCTTGTGTGCGTGCAGCGCGGATGAGGGAGCGTCCGACAAATGCAGAGAGTTCATTGAGAGAGCATTGCACTATCACCATGACAACCCAGAGGCTCAACAGCTCATGGCCAGTTACCTGTTCAGTACTGAGAGAAACCAGGTCAGTCCATACACACACACACACATGCACACACACATGCACACACACTCAGGATGAGTTATCACCACATTAAATTGGGAATCTGCTGAGTTAATTATTCTGAGCAAATTGAATTGTATGCTATTAATCAGCAGATGGACACTTACATTAACACGCACACACACACAGACAGGTCATGCAGATAGCAATGTTAATTACTGGGCAGATCATTCAGGTCATATAGAGTCATGTGATAGACACAGATGAGAGAGCATGAGGACTGCGAGTGATACCAAGATATTCAAAACAAGGCTCGGACAGATAATATTTTAGTGTTACTATACGTTTGTGTATTACTCTCACAGTCAGACAAACAACATTCAAGTCAAACATTTGCTGTTCATACCTGCACCAAAAAAGAAATCCTTCTCAGAATCAGTTTTTTGAAGCTGGTATGAAACTTTAATATACCTGTATATCTTTTTTTTAAATCTTTGTGGGAAAGGTGGATGCGCACACAAGTTTTTTTGTTTTGTTTTACATTGGAGATATTCATTCAGCAAGGCCAGGAATGTGTGCTTGAATTGAAATAAGCTACATGACATCCTCATCTATCTACAACACTCCTATATAAAAAAATAAATAAAAAAAAGATTTCCAGCCTGGCAGATGCGAGGACATAATAACCCTCTTCTCCTGTTTCTGAGAATGAATACAGATGTTGCATTTTGCTTTCTGACGGATGCCTGAAAATAATTTAAAGTCATTTTTCAGGCCTCAAACTGAGGGCATAATCCATTTTTGTTCCATTTTTAAAAAGTACAAAATGCCTCAGTTGCCTTACCTATAAGCACAGACAATGAAGAGATGCAAGAGTGGGCCTGTAATACCATCTCTAAGCCTTAGAGGTCAGACTGACTCCAGTCACTCTTCCAGCCTCCTGCATACAGAAAATTCATTCTATTTTGCAATACTCTGTATCTATCCATTTTTGCAAATAAAAAAAATCTGAAATATTATCTTAAGTTCATAATTCAATATAATTTAGGATCCACCCTGTAAAAATGTGTTAATTTTACTGACAGAGGGCCTAAATTACCTATTATACTAATATAAAGACCAAGATATCAAATGCTCCCACTGTCTAGTTTCCAGCCACTGATTTAGGTGTGTGTGTGTGGGTGTGTGGGTGGGTATGCGTGCTTGACATACATGTTGCTGTCTTTAGGAAGGCAAAGACTACCTGATGAAGAGTGTCGGGTTGTGGCTGCCTGCCCTCAAACAGAGCGCCGCCCCTCACAGCGCAGAGGAAGAACACACGCCGGTGAGTCGGAGTCCTACTCGGCGTTTCTCTGTCGGCATCCGGCCCTCGTGAGATTCCTGTTGTGAAACTAGCAGTTAAAAGTGCGCCTTTTAACTGTGTGCTTTTATAGCTAGCAAAAAAATAAAAAATAAACGACCCAAACAGAGAGAAGAAATAATAACACAAAGGATAATAAAAATAAGAGATGGTACAAGCACATCACAAACTACAGTATATGGCACCGTAGCCTGTGTGTCTGAGTGGATATGATAACGCAGGGTAACACCGGGACAGTCTGCAGGATAAGTCAGTCAGTGACAGACTGCAGCGAGGTAGACAAAGGGAAAGGAATGGCTGGCAAAGTCAGAGTTGGTTGTAAGATGTAACAAATAAATGGGTCTTGAGTATAGATTTAAATACCGAGGGGGTGATTTGAGGCAGACGTCCCAGGAAGTCCACTATTATGACTCTTATCTTCCGGAGCAGGCTGATCTCAACCCGGCCTGCCAGCACTTGTGGTGTGATTAACAGCCACGGCGCCGCAAAATGTTTTGTACCTGGAAATTGGATCGCATTATTATCAGACAAATGAAGAACTATGTTGGAAGATGTTTCCATAAACACTCACTGTGGAGGTGATGGGGTGGGGCGGGGTTGTCATTTTCTCCAGACTGAGATCCCGCCGTATGAGTCTCGCATCACCACGGCCAAGCTGCTCATCGAAACAGAAGAATATGAGGTAAACTTGGGTGGGTGGGTGTGTGTGTGTGTGTGTGCACGCTTTCTGGTGAATAGCACAGAGGGTGGGAAGGCCATGCTTGGTCTTTATCCCTTCCAGAGTTCAGTGTCAATAATAGAAGAGTGGTATTTACAGAGAGAGAGAGGTAGGGGTGCAAGAGGGATGGGCAGACAGCAAAGGAATAGAAAGAGGAAGTAAGCTGCGGTGTGCTGTCTTGATAAATGGCTGCCGTGTCTGTGATCCAGCACACTTGTCTACTAATCACTCATCAATTTCCAGTATTAATGGCTTTCATTTTAGTGGCTGAGTGCCTTTAGTTCACTGCGAAAACCGTTAACACTCATTAACTCTTGAAACCATTTTCTGTGATCACTGCCACACTGACAGCGGTTCAGCTATTTTCTGTCGCGATCCAATGATTAATTTGTAGTCATTTTCGTTGAGCGGTTTATGGTTATTACTGACAGGAAATGAGAACAGTGTCCTCTTTTTTTTTTTTTTTTTCTCCTCAAACCTACATGGCGTAGCTACTGTGTGTGTGTGTGTGTGTGTGTGTGTGTGTGTGTGTGTGTGTGTGTGTGTGTGTGTGTGTGTGTGTGTGTGTGTGTGTGTGTGTGTGTGTGTGTGTGTGTGTGTGTGTGTGTGTGTGTGTGTGTGTGTGTGTGTGTGTGTGTGTGTGTGTGTGTGTGTGTGTGGGAGATGGGCTGTCAGGTATATCAGTAAAATGACAGTGACTCGGTCCACAGTTTCTGACATGTCGTTTGTCTTCATCCTCCTGTTTGTGTCATCAAGCCCAAAACACAAACTGCACACACTCTGATTGCTTTATAACGTGAATATTTTGCTCTGTGTGTGTGTGTATGCGTGCATGTGTGTGTTTTTTTAGCCATCGGCTATTTGAAAGTTTTTGACGGAAATTGACTTTATGGGTGGAAGTAGAGGAGAAGCAAGCGATTTTCTGTCTGTCTCTCAATCTCCCTGACTGGGACTTAGCCGGATGTGATAGCAACATCTTCTCTTCTCGCTCCTTCCTCTTCCTTCCTTCACACACTCATATACACACACACACACACTCTCACTCTCTTTCTCTTTCTCTCTTAAATATATTCAGTCTAAACTTTGTTCAACTTTGTGCTTCTAGTCTGTAGAGCTGTCAGTGTAAATGCTACCTTCTCAGCAAGGCTTCAGAGTGTGTCCATTTGTTCATATTTTGCAACTCCTTTTTAAAAAAATGTTTTCCCTCCCAGTTGTGTCACTGAATATTTTCTTTGCTCACCCCAGTGCAACTTAAAAAAAAAAAACCCAGCCAAGGTTTTGGATTTTTGATTCCTAAACTTCCTAAAGAAAAATTATGAAGCGATGTTTTGTGTTTTCTGAAGCTCCATTCAGAGCTGCTGTCACTGCTGTCACCCAAGTCTCTCGGTAGGTAATTTAGTTGTTTGGCCTTGTGTCACAGTGAAGGGAGTATTTGCTTTGAGTTTAAATTGCAGTAAGCCGATGTATGAGCCTACACAAAGCAAATCACAGAATTAAAGTAATTTCACTTTAATTCTGTTGAACGATCACTTCAACACAAAGTAGGAAATAATTTGTGTCTGGTTAATAATAATTTATCGGCCATGACTTCAAATTGGGAAATGATCGTAAAAGCCTCATAATCAACCGGAGGTGATAAAGAGAGCTTTGCTTTAGATTTGTGAAGAAACACATTGTGAAATTAATGCCGCATCCAAGTGCTGTTAGAAATTCTAAGTACGTCAGTAGCACCGAAAAATGTGTCAGTAAGTAATTAAAACATCAATTACACGCTTGATTCTCTTTTCTTCAATCTTCCTCTGCAGCACAAAGTAGCTCTGTGGCACTTTTTGGAAAAAAAAACCCAACAGCCACCAAAAATGACTTCTGTTTCAGTGTTAATTATTACGACGGCAAAGCACTTGAACGCGCGTCGAGTCGTGTTTACAACCGGCCAATCTGTCGTGGAAGTAGGCACTCGACAGGAGCACTTGAAGGCGGCGTCACCGAGGCAGCTGTGCAGGTATCTGTGCAGCCTGTCATTCTGCTGGAGGATCTCCTGGATCCACGTCTGACTGCGTGTTGGTTGCCTGTTGGTTTTCACTGTGCGGTAACAGCCCCCCGTTTCAGAGATCAGTGTTGTCAAGACATTTAACAGCCAATTAAACAAATTTACAGTTGGCCCCCCTCGCCATGACAACCGTCGAGGTGTCTTCCGGTGCGGTAGTCACAGCAGCTGATGGGTAGTCGCTCCCCCGTCTGGATGTCGTATCTTGTTTACTTTTATGTTTATTCACTAGAATTTTACCGTTGTTCTAAAATGGCTCACGCAGCTTGCTTTACCAATGCTGCCTGAGTGTACAGTTAGGGCTGACATCCCCAGGATTTATTTACTTAAGTGTGAGACGGTGTGTGTGCGTGTGTGTTTGTGTGTGTGTGTGTGTGTGTGTGTGTGTGTGTGGGTTTCTGTGTGTTAGAGATATGGCCTGCCCTCGCTTGTAAAGTCATTTGTCTTTCTCCTGTCTCTGCTCTGCGCTCTGGTAAAATGATTCTGTTAAACAAAATTGCCTGAAGATTACACACACACACACACACACACCTACACACACACACACACACACACACCTACACACTGAATGGCTCTTATAAATGAGCTGCTCCCCAGAGTGCTTTTTTTAGATTTTTTTTTCATACAGGTCGTGAAATAAAGGGGGCAACAGTGTCTTCAGTGTGTCTGTGGTGCACCATTGTTGTGCATGGACCGGTTTTGCATTGTTTATTCGGATATTTTAAAAAATTTTTTTTTATCCTCCTCCCAATCTTCCTCACTTTTTCTTTCATGCTAACCCCCACCCCCCCCGTTCCCCTTCCCTTATCTCCATGGGAATATTAATCTTGTTGTTGTTTAGAATCTGACTCTTTAATCACGAGCCTCTGGGCTGACCACTGTCGTTAGGAAGGAGACCATATAATGGTTATCATGCCTCACTTATCCTGGCTCCCAGATATCTCTTGTTCTATTTTAGTTGCTCCGGCTCTGCCTGCTCCTATCAGTTGTTTCTTACCCAGATAGATCTTCACTCCTATCTCCTACACTGTATGTAGTGGTTGAGTTTTGGTGTGTGTGTGTGTGTGTGTGTGGTGTGTCCCGTCGTCATCAGCAGGGTTTAGGTGTTTTTGTTGGTGTATTTTTAATCAGGCATTAATGAATTAAGAACAATTGATATTCCCCTGATAATTACTTAGTCCTGACACACTCATTTGCACACTCTGTTAACGAGATGCTCTCAATTAACCTTACCCTCCCTTGGTCTACCTTGGCAACAGACCTCTTTATCGCTACAGGAACCACCTGAGCTTAATGAAAAGAGAGAGAACTCAAAAGAGCAGGAAAGAAAAAGCATTAGGAAGCTCTCCAGCTAATAAGACTGCCTTAACAACAAACAAGCACAGCTTGTCGTGCACACGTTTGTGCGTGCGTGCATGTGTATGTGCGTGCATGTGTATGTGAGTGTGTGTGTGTGTTGTGGTGTTCTTGCCCTTCACCACGGGTGATTGGCTAACAGTCGCCTCCAAGCCCAGGTTGACAAAAATCAATATATCATCACCTGGGGCCTTCGCGCGCACACGCACATGCACACACACACACACACACACACACACACACACACACACACACACACACACACACACACACACACACACACACAAACCACAGAATCCACAAGGAGAGAGGCAGAGGAAAATAAGCACACAGCCTACTTTAGTTGAGGTCTGTTTTATGTAACAGAAACTTCCCACAATGACTGACCCCGACAGTGACTGGCTGTGGAAAAGGTCACCTAACATTCGACTCCTGTGAGACCCCAGACCTTCTCTGGGAGACGCTGAGCACAGGAAATAAGAAAAATGTGTGTGTGTGTGTGTGGGGAGGAGGGGGGTGTTGTTTAAAAAAAAAAGTTAGATCAAGGAAATAGTCGGTGGGACTGTAGTGATGAGGTGTGTTCCAACTGGGATATTGATAGCAGCCTATTGAGCGGCTGTTGGGTGTGTGTGCTTGTTGTGTTCATAGTTCATGGGTCACGCTGGTATTGCGATCGATCAGTGCATCCTACAGAGTGGGGTAAGGATATATTGGCCGTTAACGCCAGTGAATGGATTAAGAGGGCTATCGAACGGAGTGGTCGAGGAGACTATTGACTGAGATAAGCACTGGTATGTGTGTGTATCGACGGCCATGTCAGTTGTCTTGTTGCTATTGACGACATTGTCTATGGGACACCGGTATCTTAGCCGCTTATCAGACTCTCTGATTGATCAAGGTGTGTGTGTGTTCTTGTTTGTGTTTGTTCGTGTGTGTGTGTGTGTGTGTGTGTGTGTTCTATTAATGTGATAAAGATCTGATGATGTTTATGAGTTGTTTGTCACTCTCTGACCCCCTTTTCCTTTTCTCCCTCCCCTTCTGTGTCAGACGGCGGTAGATGTGTTGGAGGGCCTTCTGGAGGAGGATGACGAGGTTGTCCAGGTGAGTGGTAAAGAACTAACTCAACTCCTATTTTTTTTTGGGGGGGGGGGGGGGGGCTTTATTAGATAGTCGACTGTTGGGGAGGGACTGGGAAGATTGGGTGGTGAGACGGCATGCAACCCTCAGATCCCAGGCCGGATTTGAACCCGGGACGTTGCAGTTACGTGGTACCCACCAGGATGCCCCATCAGCTGTTTTGGCCCAGTGATAAAACGTGGTAGTCAGCTTCAATTACTCATATTTTTACATCGTCTTGATCGCCTGTTCTCAAAATGCAGTTTGGATAATCTCCAATAATCTGGAGTGTGCTCAGGTTTGGTTGTTTGGCTGCACTTAGTTTTGCATTTCCAGCATATCTGACTTGACGAACTGATGATTCTTGTAAACTAACTCTGTGCTGTGTGTGTGTGTGTGTGTGTGTGTGTGTGTGTGTGTATTACTGCTGGATGAGCAGGTTTAGATGGAGTCTTTGATGTGTCCTCTTGCAGGCAGGCTTATTAATGATACAGTAGGCACTCCTGGATCAGACCAACTTTTAGGCAAAACTTTGCTTTCATCACCGCAGTGGGAAGGAAGAGGCCTCAACCTGAGCAGCTAGACGCTTCTGCTGAGCTGCATCTTTTTGTTTGTGCGTGTGTGTGTGTGTGTGTGTGTGTATGCATACATACTAGTTTGCACGTATCTGCATACTCATAATTTGGTGTCGCTCGCTCTCAACATTTATACGCAAGCGCACACACAGTACAACTGAGAACCTGAATGGCAGTATAGCGTAAATGGCAGTATAGTCTGTACTTCAGTGGGAGCTGCGTGCTGTCAATGTGCTCTAAATCCCCACTGTGACTAGCAGAGGAAGTGAAGGTGTACCACTGTGTGTCAGTTAGAATAGCATGGCAGTCTCTCTCTCTCTCTCTCTCTCTCTCTCTCTCTCTCTCTCTCTCTCTCTCTCTCTCTCTCTCTCTCTCTCTTTCTCTCTCTCTCTCTCTCTCCCCCCTCGCTCTCTCTCTCTCCCACTACCCCTCAGGCTCAGCCTCCCACACACACCCCTCAGCTGACAGATTGAGAGCAGTCATCAGGGGGCTGAACTTTTAAACTTGCTCCAGAGACGCACAGCTGTGACACTCGATTTGAGCAGGCCTACAGCCAATCATGTGTGTGCACGTACACACACACACACACACACACACACACACACACACACACACACACACATGCGCCAGTTTTAATGGCCAGATAGTGTTTTGTCAGATCATATCCCAGTTGAGTCATATTAATGATGTCAGAAATGTATTATGGACACACATACTCTTTCCATTATTCTGTCTCTCTCACTCACTCTGTCTGTCTGTCTGTCTGTCTGTCCTTCTCTTATTCTCTCTTTCCCTTAAGTGCAGCAGATAAATTGCTGGCTCTCGCCTCCGTCTCCTTGCTGTTGTGTATCTTAAAGTTGGAATATTACTTATAGAACGGAAAATCTGCACAAACAACTGAGGCAGTTCCTCCAAATCCTGTTTCAAAGGCGTTCTGTTGCTTCATGAGGCGTTTGTTCTCCCCTTAACGGCACCACGTGGAAACTAAGCAAGCAGTAGTCATAGTGATTTGATTGACATACGCAATTATCTTATGTGTGCTTCTGGTTGGGGTAGGGTAGAGTGGATATACACAAATATGTTAAAGCGGGCCGTCTTTAATAAACCATTTCAAAAGAATGAAGCCGCTTGGAGGACGTGCAGTAGCTCTCATTGTGATTTGAAGTGACTCTGATTCAGTCTGATTCTCTTCCTCTCTCACACACACACACACACACACACACACACACACACACACACACACACTTACACATTTTTGTTCTGCATTCACAGAAAACACATTTACATTCGCAGAACACTCTCTCTCTCATTTGACCGCTCTCGTGCCGCTCGTGGAAGCCGCAGTCACCCGCCGTCGCTCTGCTAAGCGTGTCTGCAGGGGCCTGAGCGGCACTTCTGAATTCAGCGCGGCATACCTTGATGTGTTTGTTAGCTAAATGGTTGATTTGGCAAGAGGTGCGGGTTCCCACTGCCTCTGCCCCTCCATGAATAATGAATAAAGCTAATATTCTCGGAGAACAGTGGGTGGGTGATCCCTGGCTTCGGATGAGAGGCGCGCACACGCACCTCCGTGTGCAGCGAGAGTCAGTCGAACGCCTTTTGTTGGAGGTGGAAGCTCCTCCGGTGATTATCCATGTAGAGGAAGAGAAAAAGCGTGCGTGATTATGTTGCAGAAAGAGAAAACGAGCTGATTTTGGTGTGCGTGAGCTTGCTTGTGTACAGTTGGGGAAAATAAGCTTCCCCTTGACTTTGTGAACTTTCTGCGGGAAGACAAAATGAGTACCGTTTATCAGAGTGGAAAAGGGGATTGTTAGAAATATATGTGAAGGTACAAAGTTGAGAAATCCAATTTGGAGAACACATCCATCACCCATGTTTCCTCCTTTCCCATCAGATAGAAAGTAAATTGTTCACGACACCGGCTGTGAGTGTGATTTGAAATGCATTGCATCTATTACAGTACTTCTGAGTAGATGTTTGCACACTTAAATCTTCTTGAAATCATGTAGTACCACAACAAAAATGTTTAAACAGTCAAGGAGGTAAATGCATTCAGTAGCTGTGTTCATGCAGACTATTGTAGTGTGTGTGTGTGTGTGTGTGTGTGTGTCAGCAGCAGATTCCATGTTCTACGTGTGAAGCCTGTTTGTCGCAGAAAGCTCTGTGGATTTCATGCAGACGTGCTCCCTCAGAGTTACAAATCTGTTTCCCCTGTCACAGCTCACTTACTGCAACAGAGAACACTTTCTCACTGTCTGACTCGGTGCCTCCCACCCCATCTCTCTCCCTCTCCCCCCCCCCCCCCCCCATCTCTCTCTCTCAGGTGTGGTATCTCTCTGGCTGGGTGTGCTACCTCCAGATGGAAAGAGCAAGGGGGCAGCGAGCGACAGAAGAGAGAGATGCTACCGACCAGGAGCAGGAGGAGTGGGACGCATTGAAGGAGGCGGCCAGATCGTACCTGACCAGAGCCAAGAAGGTACATGTGGTCGCAATGGACCTCAGGTGTCACTTCCTGTTAATCACAAGGCCATGAGCGCCTCTTGTTTATCTCTGGGATAAATACGATACATTCTTGAATAGTACACCTCAGGCACAGACAGTTACTTCAGGTTTATTGACGCAACAGCTGTGAACTAATCCTGGTCGGAGTAGTATTGTGAGTCGCCCCTGACTAAGATCCATTTTGCCATGTCTTTTTGATATCCAAGGGGCTTAAATATGCCTCTTTCTCACACACACACACACACACACACACACACACACACACACACACACACACACACACACAGAGTGATGTGTCTCATTCATTCTGTCATTCTGTCAGGCAGCATTGCCTCCATGGCGCAGTGATTCATGTAAGTCTAAAATCCAATAGGCTTGTAAATCAGACGGCACAGACTGAGGGATGGCAGATCCCACCGCCTTTCTTTTCCTCTTCTCAACTTTCTTCTCCCTTTCTCCTGGCCCTCCCTCCCACCATCTCTTCCCCGTACAGATGAGTAGGGGCGGCAGAGTGGCAGTATATTGATGTCTGTCTCTGGCCAGCAGTCTAGTGACAGGCCTGTCTAACCAGCATCCACTGGGGATGGCCACGACTGAGACAGGAGGGCTTTTAGCTGCCAGGGAGGGAGGAAGGAAGGAACTGGAGAGGAGGAATGAAGGCGCAATGCGCATATAGCTTTGAGCTGCCATGTTTGTTTTTTTGTGGAGAGAGGGGGAAAAAAAATAGAAAAATCAGAGTCAAGAAAGAAGGAGAACTTAGTACATAGACATTTTTGCATTGAGAGAACGACTACAAAGGGAGAGAAAGGGGAAGGACTGAGGGGGGAGGCTTCAGAGCGTGACGCAGAAGTAAACGCATAGCTGTTTCTGCAGAATGGGGCGAGTAGAGCAACAGGCAGGGAGAGTAATGTGAAAGGTAAACGCTCAAAGACCTTGAAAAGGTGAAGCAGGATGCAGTGAGAGGCTAAACCCCCCCATGATACAAATCCTTAGCTGTGTGTGTGTGTGTGTGTGTGTGTGTGTGTGTGTGTGTGTGTGTGTGTGTGTGTGTGTGTGTGTGTATTGTGTAGTGGAGACCCTTCCCTTGTTTATATCAAGGCTTTGTTTCAATGTGAGTGTTAATTATTAACGATGAGTCAGTCTGCTAGTTAAAATGGGCTCCAACATGGAAATGAGGCCTCAAAGCCCAACGGCTTGTTTTGGCGCCAGTCCACTTCTCTGCATACTTTATGACTCTGCTAAGTAAGTGTATGTGTGTGTGTGTGTGTGTGTGTGTGCACCTTATGTGGATGCACATATTTAATTGTGGTTGTGTGTGCCAACTCGCATATCTAATTATTTGCTAAGAAATGTTCATGATTCATCTGGTCTGGGATCGATGCACACGCCTGCACACACACTCACACACACTCACACACACACACACACACACACACACACACACTGCATTCAGCTGAGATGCTCTGAAAAGGTGGATGATAGGGAAGAATGGATGGGTTGAGAGGACAAGAAAAGGAGTGCAGGAGAGGAGAGGGAGGGTGAGCAGAAGTGGGGGAATGAAATGGGAGGGGAAGAGGAGAACAGATTGTGTGTGTGTGTGTGTGTGTGTGTGTGTGTGTGTGTGTGTGTGTGTGTGTGTGTGTGTGTGTGTGTGTGTGTGTGTGTGTGTGTGTGTGTGTGTGTGTGTGTGTGTGTGTGTGTGTGTGTGTGTGTGTGTGTGTGTGTGTGTGTGTGTGTGTGTGTGTGTGTGTAGCTGGTGAATAGTGGCGAGGGTAAAATCAATAGTAAACCGGACGTGAAATGTAATTTGAGTCTCAGCCAGATAGGGTGCGATGGAGGGAGGATCTGCAGTGTATATGCACAGAGGACAAAGGCTGTGTGTGTGTGTGTGTGTGTGTGTGTGTGTGTGTGTGCGCACATTCAAGTGTGCACTGAGGTAGCAGGGGCAAGTGGAGGTCAAAAGTTTTACTGTTTGATGTGGCTGAAAGGGTGTCCCATGGGTGTAGATTGTGGGCTCGCCTGGACCAAGGTGTGTTTGTCATGTAACTTTAATGCCTTTCTCTACCAAGGCTGTGAACTGGAGGAGGTGTGTGCGCGCATGTGTGTGCGTGTGTGTGTGTGCGCGTGTGTAATCAGTCGCCCTGGAGATAAACAGTGCCGGCGACGTGCCCTGTTCACACTCAAGAAGGTCTAATCTCAGCCAGTGTCACACTCCAGCCTCCCCCTGTAAAGGTGTGTGTGTGCATGCATGTGAACACCCAAGGGAGTCAGAGGGGGTCAAGAAAGAGAGAACATGTATAAAGAGCAGATGTGTTGAGGCATCTCTTCCTCAACCCCAAACAAAGGATGCTCATTTCTCTTGAACGAGGGAAGGAGAATGAAGAGATGGAGAGTAGGATTTGCCAAGGAAATGGTTGGTTGGTGTGTGTGTGTGTGCGTGCGTGCGTGCGTGCGTGCATGCGTGCGTGTTCGTGCGCGTGCGTGCACCTATAAGTGGAGAGAGTTGAGAGTATGAAGAGATATCCATCACCTTGACAGGAAGGTCATTTAGAAAGAGAGCGAGAGAGCACAAGAGTGCACGAGGAGAAAATGGTCAGAAGAGGAGCCTGGAGAACGAAGGCGTTAAGAAATTAAATGAACGGCGGGAGGTTAAGCAGAGCTGTGGAACAGGAGGTGAACAATGATGGAGTGATTATGCCTTCACCACATAATCATCCTATTCTTATTCTGCCGTGCGAGATGTAGAAATAGGAACGGGGCTGGAAGGAAATTTATCTTCTTATTATGAATTTTTAGACCAAGGGCTATTGGCTATCATTATTATGTCTGGTGGACAGAAAGATTATGTTCTGTACTAGACCATACTATACTATACTATACTTTACTATACATGTAGCTACTGCTGCACGATTAATCTAATCATCGCAATTGCGATGTCAACCTGTGCGATTATATAACCGCAAAAGGCTGCGATTTAATAAAATAAAAAGTGTGTGTGTGTGAACGTGACAACCTATTCTCTGTTTGTGTGCAGTCTGCTCCGCCCATAATAAAGAGATGACCAGTCAGTCTCTGTTCAGGCAGTGAAGCGTGTGTGCATGGTCACATGACTATGCGGTGTGGCGCAGAGTCAGACCAGGTGGAATGGATAACAACGAGCAGGTTGACCCTGAACTGGTGGGCAAAAAAAAACAAAACGCGACAAATGTTATATGGTGATATTTTGGATTCAAGCTCAGCAACATTGAGCAGAAAGACGTACTGTGTAAAACATCACGCGGTAATACTACATAGTTGTTTCCAGGGTCGCAAACAACTTGCTTTCTGGCGAATGTCGCTTTCTTCACGTCAATTTGCGTGACTTGTGTGATTCGTCCCGATCCAAAGAGTTTTTTTGGGCGGGGTGTATGGGTGACGGACGAATCTCCTTAACGATTCCTACAGTGTATTTCTGTCAGCTCATATGAGTGAACTGCATTGAGCAAAACATTCTACTCAACTGTCAGGACCTGCTCTTAAGCAACAGCAGAGACAATCAGCTTCCTGTTTACTCCGGCACGCGCATGCCCAGTGTAGGTGAATGGTTACGTGATATGCGTTTTCAGGCGTATTAGCATTTATGAAGATCATTTCTGAAGCGGTGCTAAAACGCTTCTGTCAACGGAGATCCTACGTATTAGTGTGGATGCAGCCTGAATCCAGGTTCATTTTTAGAAGAGGTTGTACAAAGTATGCCGCATATTGTAACTTAATTACAAATTTTCCTTGTTTGTTTGGCCATTCAAAATGTCTTATTTGAATGAAAATTTGTTTTTTTATTTATTGTTCTATTTATTTAGTTGTACTATTGAGAAAAACAATAGTTTGCAGAAATGCCTTTATTTTGAAAAATATTTTTTGTTATTTATTTAATTTTGTAATATATTAAGTTATTTTGAAAACGGTACTGTACAAATTTTTGTTTTTGTATTTTTTATGCTAGTTTAAGTTTGTATGTTTGAGTTGAGAAATACACATTTCAAAATGATCTGTGCATTTTTCCTTGATAACCAAGCAAGTAGACTCATGATACCATTAGTTTATTATATCGCAATCGCAATATTGTCCACAATAATCGCAATATGACTTTTTCACCAAATCGTGCAGCACTACGTGTACCCAGGAGTGGAGCGGTAGCGGTAGGTGTGTGTAATGTGTTTTGTGCATGTGTGACAGTGGTCCGGTGTGCTCTGGGCCATGACTTAAAACTAGAGCAAAGTGAACCATGAAAAAGTTAAACCATTTCACAGGCAGGCAGGCACACACACGCACACACACACACACACACACACACACACACACACACACGCACTCTCCCTCCCTCTCTGTCTAGGCGGCTCTCTGTGCCGTGAAAGTGAGGGGAGAAAACATAGGCTGTTGCAAATGAGAAATGCCTGTGTTCTCTGCGATGGCGGTGCTGATCTCAGCAGCACTCGGCGCCGTGCGTGTAAAGAATAGCTCCTGTTTGTTTAGCGAGCTGACGACATCCCCGTGAATAATCACGTCCTACCTAGCGAGCACGCTGTGCAATTGATTGGGTATTCAACACTAAATATCAGCTCATATAAATACACAAAATGGAGTGCTCTGTATTGTAGCATGCATGCGCACACACACACACACACACACACACACACGCACACATACATATTATACATATTTCTCTTACGCAACCCATATGAAAGACCCCACTCCCCCACGGCTATTCTGTGGAATTATTCTGGGTATTGAGCATGAGCCAAGACCATTCAAAACCAAACTTTTATTAAAAGTGCTCATTGTGGATAAACATCTCCGGGCACTTTTGAGGGACACTGGCTGAATGAAAATCACTGTTTTCTCCCGGTGTCAGCGGTGCTCTGAGGGGGCTGAGTGGGTCAGCGCTCCCCTGGCATCAGACCCTCTGCCTGGGCTCGGGTCACACTCCGTCTCCCTGGAGCTCCAACCTGCACAGACAACATCCACACACACACACACACACACACACACACACACACACACACACACACACACACGTAAAGACGCGCTCACACACAATAAATTCTCGCACTCCAAATGAGTTCCCATGGGACTGCATGTCTCCTGTCAGGACCTGCTGTTGCTTAGAGACTGTTCCCGGGGCAAAGCAGTCACACACACTCTTCCTCACTCTTCTGGCCTCGTTACACTTTTAGCAAGAGTAATGGCACTCACCTGCTTATTGTCCCTGAACTCAAGTAACTGTGTGTGTGTGTGTGCGCATGGTATTTTTCTGTACGTTTGGTAGACTAAACAGAATAATGATCCTAGATCATCTAAACTATGCCGGCAGTTTCTCCACTCGCTCTCGCTCTCCAATTTTGTTTGTGGAAAGAAAAGGAATAAATTGTTGTATCCATTCTCTCTCTCACCCCCCCCCCCCCCACACACACACACAGAGAGACACACACTATTATGTTTGCTGTTCTTAGTGGTAGCACCAGTAGTTTTATCACCCAGCTCCACTTTGGGTTCAGTAATTACACACAAGCGGAGTATTTTACAAAGATAAATCTACTGGCTGCTTTCAGAACAGGCCTTTTTATCTTGCTCCTTCACAGCATATTTCACTGAGATAACTCCCGATTGCGTGTGCACTGCCGACCATATATGCATCAGGATACATTTAGACCTGCGTGTGTGTGTGTGTGTGTGTGTATATATATGAATGTGTGCTTGTCTTGTCGTTGGTGTTCACGTATGTTGCAACAGCAGGAGGAAGATAAACGGTCCTTTCTTCCGCCCCTGCGCGGCTGAACATTGCATCAAATGTGCCGATTTGCCAAATGAAAGACAAAAACTGTTTACCTGCGCTTTGCGAGCCGTGACTGCCTCGCTGACAGAATGCAGCTGCTGTTGGATATTTCAGGCGGGCTAACCAGCGCTTAGAGACTTCAAACCTCAGGGCTGCTCACTTCCTTCATCTCCAAACTGCTGCTGCTGCTGTAGTGATGCGCTGTTAACTTCAGTGACACAGCACCGGAGGAGGACGAGTGGCTGTAGAGAGCTCTCGCCATATCCTGTGAAGGCTGTGAAGTTCATTATCCACATTCCTACATTATCATCTACTTTCAACGATCAAACACTCGTCATCCTTTTTTTTTTTTTTTTAACCCTTTTTTTCCTCTCTCCTCCTTTCTCAGCTTTACAGTAAGCTGCATTGTGATGACCAGCCGATGTTGGACCACGTGGAGCAGCTCATAGGGGAGCTGGGAGGAGAGATGGAGGCGGAGGAGGGAGACCTGGCCTTGGACGATGACTACGAACCCTGCAGTGATGAGGAGGAGGAGAAGGAGGAGGAGGAGGCAGCCATGGAACACTGATCACACCTCTCTCTCTCTTACTGTGTGTGATTAGTTTTCCCTGTCGCCCTCCCAGCAGTCAAAGCTCTCTGGTCTCTGAAATGCCTTTTTAATGGTTATCCTTTCATATCCGTTTAATATATCGTATAATCAAAGATTAAACTCGTGCGCTAAAAGAATGACATTAAAACGTGCACTCCGCTCCAGCTCTGTCAGACAGTTGTTTATGGTTTTGGTGAGATAAGTGTACAGTTGAGTAATTCTCACTTGATCTCCTTGACAAATGTTGATGGAAAATAAATAGTTTTTAGAGCTCTTCCCTTCTCGTCTGGTAAAAGCAAAACACCTTTGAATGCTCTCAGCCTGCACACAAACACAAACACACACACAAAGACGGCAACTAAATGACTTCTTATTTAACTTAATAGCAGCGATGGTTTCCTCTTGAGTGGCACAGAGAAGCTGAATTCCTCACCCAGTAAAAATGGAGCGTTTCACCAGGAGGTTTCATTTATTGTCCGGCAACAAGCGGTTACTGGTTCCTCTACCGATAAAGGTTCTCGTTTATGTGCCGTGTCTGGATTTTTATGCGATTCATTTTATTCACCCGCTTTGGATTTTTATTTATTCTTTTTTTTTTTTTTTTTTTTACTTTCTGGATTCAGCAAGACAGACACAATAGAGAGAACTCGACATTCTCTTATGCAGCTTCTCTCTCTCTCTCTCTCTCTCTCTCTGCCACAGCGTTCAAAACGGCTAGCACAAAGCCTCGCAGAAAAGGAGGAACTGGCAACTCAGACTTTTTTATTTTTTTATTTTTTAACCGGTTTTCAGAATATCACACCGCAGCCATTTAAAATGTTCAGAAGGGGTTTATGGGTTTCTATAATGGCATGACACACCAATGGAGTCAAAAAAAAAAAAAAAGTGCACTTTTTCCTATTTTTGCAAGAGGGGAGAGAAGCAGGGCAAAGAAGTGAGATCAGCTTGAGGAGGCAGACTCCGTAGATTTGAGCGCTAGACTCGGCTACAGAGATTCACTCTTGGTTAGTCACTTGACAAAGAAGATTATAACATTCTTTGGACTGGATTTTTTTTTTTACAGCCAACAGCGTACCTAAAGTAACTCAACCTGGAATATATTTGGAGTGTGTCAAACTGCTACTACTGAGATTTTCAAGCCTGCTTTTGTGTGGATATTGGATACAGTATGCCACATTACACCCCCAGCCTATCAGGATCTCCCGAACGTACACCAGTGTGTCTCTGGCCTCCGCCTTGTCTTAATGCGGATTGACTGGCCGCAATTTAATCAGCATCTGTTTGACAATGCTGTTATGTTGGGAGGCAAAGAAGTTGTGACGTGCCTTACTGGGCTGTGCACATGGATAAATAAGTAGGACAGAACAGTTGTGATTTTCTCCCAACAGTTTGAAGCGCCGCTATATTCTCGGCGCGTGTCGAGGGTTGCACGTTTCCTCCTCCTCCTCCTCCTCCTCCTGCAGCCTCGAGACCGTAGCATGTAACGTGCGCGTGCAGTAACACACATGACGCACACACGAGTATTTCTCCATGCACCACGCCTGTTAACAAACGCAAACACCACAGGGCGTCTACCCCCGCTGCACAGCCCTCTTTGAAGAATTCCCTAACCGGTAAATGGGAACGTTATCTGAGATCCGAGGGCCCGATAGTGACCCAGCAGCACGCTGAGAGGCCTGTTCGGGGGGGAACGCGGGGTTCAGATGCCACCGGCTGATTGTGTGTGTTTTTAGGAGAGTAAAAAATAAAGCTGAGAAGAAAAGTTACTGTCATAATATTGTGTTTGTGTATTTATATATATAGAGGCCACAGATTATCATGGCTTGATGTGATCTGATGTGTTGGTATTTGTGTTCTGGGCTTTGCTTTTTCTTCCAGGAACGTCGGTGTCTTGTGATGCTTGGTGTTAGTAATTCAGTACAAGGAATAAAGGCCTTGAGGACCGACTACCTGCAGCAATGCTGTCATCTAGCATTTAGCTTTATAATTAAAATGGGCTTCGTGGTGCGTGTGTGTGTGTGTGTTGCTCTGTGTTGCTGTGTGTTACCATGTGTGTCCGTGCAGGTCAACCGCAGTGCTGTGTGATTAATGACTACAGGGGAGAGTGAACATCAGCGGTCAGCCCTTTCTGGTTATTCTGAGCTGACCTAGTGTGAGCAGACCGTAGTGGACACAAAGCCTCAGGTGATCTTGAAATCCTCGGCTTCACTCTCACCTGTACATCAGCCTCTGCAATGCTCGGAGTATTTTCAGTTTTTGAAGTGAGTGCTCCTTTTCTTTCATACGAGGGCTCTCAAATGCTGCCGACGGTTTTCTGTTCTGTGTCGTAATGCTTCTCTAAATGCCCCCCCCCTCCCCAAAAAAAATCAAGTGTTTTGCCATGCAAGAAATTTGCTCAAACCGAATGAATATAAACATACAGAAATGCAGAAGCAGAACCCGAGCGCATTACATACATCCACGCAATTCATACACCGTTTGAGGGAGCCTGAGCAGGTTTGGTTTTATGTGTTTCTGTGCACTTCAAGCTATCTTTAGAGACCCCAGCATCATGTGTTCAGTCTCCAGGGAAACCAGCCTGTAATTAGTATTTGTGTGTGTGTGTGTGTGTGATTTTTAATAATCGACTGTAATGAGATGAGCGGAGGGGAGAATAATCCTGGATTAACAGCTTAAAAATGCATGTGTCGTCATAACAACATCCTGATTGGGACTTAATCATCCCAATACAGTCACACAAATACACATTCTTCTCACCACCCATACACACACACACATACACACACCAGCACCAACATAGCTACCAGCAAATGATGGTTGTCAGTGCATCAGCTGAATGCTGCAAGCTCCATGTGTGCGTGCTGTTCACCCCGTGTGTGTGTGTGTGTGTGTGTGTGTGTGTGTGTGTGTGTGTGTGTGTGTGTGTGTGTGTGTGTGTGTGTGTGTGTGTGTGTGTGTGTGTGTGTGTGTGTGTGTGTGTGTGTGTGTGTGTGTGTGTGTGTGTGTGTGTGTGTGTGTGTGTGTGTGTGTGTCATTGACTTAATTAGAGAGTTAAGCAGGTTGCTCCTCTGAAGGGATTAAGGAGGAAATTATCAGAATCTGGAGAATTAAAACTGAAACCAGTTAAACGGAAACAGGAGGAGGGAGATCAGGACTTGGAGGAGCGATGAGTTTTAGACGCAGTTGTAGGGCTCTTACACATTCTGTGTATTATCCTCTTGAAGGCATGCTTCAGCACTTACATTTCCAGGTCTGAGCTGTATGTGACAAAAATCTTTTCAAACACACTCTTCCAATTTGCTTCAATCTTCATGTCTCTGACCCTGGAGGAGTCCATGGCTATTGTAAGCAGCAGAGAGTTTGGTCACTGTATTCAGAGAAGCAGACGAGATCAGAGCAGGGACAAAATCTTGACGGTAATGTGTTTTTCTCCTAATCGATATGGGGAGAGAGAGATCAACGTCCATCATTTGATTCACCAGCTAGTTAATTAATTTGTTGAGGAAAAGTCAGTGTTAGACTAAGTTAGTGTTTGTGTTCAGCAGAAACTCATTACATCTTATAATTACCTCTCAGAAATGGGACATTCAATATTGATCTCTATTTTTGGTCAATAAGGCTGTTTTACACGGTCCCGCTGCTCTCATTGTCAGAGGATTGAATGTGTGCGCACGTGTCTGTGCATGGTGTATGTATGTGTGTGTGTTTTGTGCATGTGTGCATAGTAATCTTTGGTAGGAACATCTGTCTCTCAGAGATAACATAACCAGGGAATTAGCCATGCTGTCTTGCAACCATGCATCACATCTCACTATTACAGCCCCCTCAATTACACCCTATTACACCTCAGAGTGTGTGTGTGTGTAGATGAGCGTAAGAAATGTGCTGACAGTGTCATGTCCTTGGGCGACTGGGCCAAGTTTAGGAGTATAACCATGCCCACTACCTCCTCTAATCCTTAAATCCATCCTAAAACAGAGTTATTCCTACATAATACAAGTCCGAAACGAACAAGTGAGCCGAGTGTGAAAGTGAATAGAAGATCAGTTTCGTGGACTCTGTACCTGCACCTAGGATGATGTTCCAGTAATATGTACATTTTTTCTGGTTCAGAATTGTTAGAAACGCTGTCAAGGACCTGAAAAAAGCCCACACGCAATACAAGTGCAATACAAAATGAAATTGACAATCCCTCCAACCTTTGACCCTCAGAAAGAAAAACACCCTGAAAAAATCATGAGGAAAAAATTGGAAGAAGTTCCTTGGGAAGGAACACACAGAGAGGACCGCAAAACAAAATACAGAGAATAAACACAACGGGCCTCATTGATCTACGATACGATCTACTACGATTGATTGAGTCTGATTCATCATTTTGTTCGTATCTGAATTTGTTCATTGGTACAATCAAATCCTATGTGTGCTTGGAAACATGGCTTATTCTTTATGAAAAATCAGTAGTACCAAACCTCAACAAAAAGATGTTTCTTCGGCCTCAGTTTCAGTGGAAAATAAAGGACACCGACAGTGAGGTCTCTCCTATTATTGATTGATCCTCTGATCCATGTCGGATAGCTCTCAGTGCGCTGCCCTCCTCCTGTGGCTGATAATACGCGTCTACTTCTCCTTATGCTTTATTGCAATCTAGTTTCATGTCAAACCATTTTTTTTTTTTTTTTTACCTCAGTAGCGGTGTGTGTTTCTGCTGAAACTGCATTGACAGTGTTAATAATTTCTTGCCATGCTTTACTTTTATCGGTTCTTGTGACTCCGGTGCTGATGCTTCTTTTCTTTTCTCATGCATGCAACACTTCCATTTCAGACTCCACCAAGTTCCTCTTTTCCTTCTTTTCCCCTGGTTTACTTGCACGCGACCCTTCAGTCTGCAGCCTTTTTGTTGAACAGCGTTTACCTGCAAATCAGCTTCAACAGGCACGCGCATCCAATTTACAAACGATTGGCATTCATCTAATATACAACTGTTCCTACGAACAAATCGAGGTTTCCGGCACATTTCATGAATCCCACGTTGGTATTTTCTTACGCACATAAATACGACAAATTTACGAATAATTTAAGAACGATTTTGTGAATGAGGCCCAATAAGAGAGCTTGGTCAACATCTGGATGTGGCTCGGGGCAGCAGCACAAACTCGGTCACCATCGTCATTGTCATCAGCGCACGTCTAGTAATTGTGCCATGCTAAGGTTGACCAAATGATAGAGAAAATAAATAGATTTTAAGTTTAGATTTAATGATGTACAGAATCCCCTCTCTAATCACAGCAAGGAGAAAGAAGAAAGGGAGCGTGGTAAGGAAAGGCTCTGCTGCCTGCAGTTAGATAGGGAGCCCATGACTAGCGTGTGGCCGTATATATGGTGTAATGAGATCTGATAAATGGGATTGTGTGAGCCCATGTAATATTTTCTAAGCTAGCAGAAGCACCTTGAATCATATCTGCCATGAATTGGGAACAAGTGCAGGCATTCCTTCTGGCAGCAGCATTTTCTGCGAGGTCAAGATTTTTAATGCTATAGCATTAGTTGAACGGGAGAACAGGACGTTGCAATAATCAAATCTTGATGATACAAATGCACTAATGTTTCCCCTTCTGCTGCTGTTAATATAAGGTGGATTTTAACAATATTATGAATATGGTAAAATGCAGTTTCAGTAATATCCTTCAAATGTAACACCAAGAGTTTTTGAGGCCAGGACTCAGAAAATCATGTAATTATAAAAATTTAGGGTGATGTTTTCAATAGAGTTTATCCTCATAGAGAGATAGAAAATTCAGCTTTCCATACATTGGGCCTCTCTTCCTCCAAACCTTTTTTAAATTATTCATAATTTCGTCGTATTTATGTGCGTAAGGAAATACCAACGTGGGATTCATAAAACGTGCGGGAAACCTTGATTTGTTCGTAGAACAGGTGTATATTTGATGAATGGCAATTGTTCGTAAATTGGACTGAAGGGTCGTGTGCAAGTAAACAAAGAAAAGAGGGAAAAGAGGAACTTGGCGGAGTCTGAAAGGGAAGTGTTGCGTGCATGAGAAAAGAAAAGAAGCAGCGGAGTCACAAGAACTGATAAAAGTAAAGCATGGCAAGAAATTATTAACGCTGTCAGTGCTGTTTCTGCAGCAACACACACCGCTGCTGAGGTAAAAAAAGAAATGGTTTGACATCAGAGGATCAATCAGTAATAGGAGAGACCTCACTGTCGGGTGTCCAGTTGGTATTGGAGTTGGACACCAATCAGAGCCAGGCTGCATCTTCATCAGATGGTATGTTGTATTTATAAGGCGTCCAGTCCATGTGGTCCACCCATTACAAGTGTGATAATCTTGTGGTGTAACTGAGGACAGTTCGGCAAATTCGTCATTTCAGCCTTTATTTTCTACAAGGCCACTGAAACATCTTGTTGTTGTTGAGGGTTGGCACTACTGTAATGGATTTTTCATGAAGAAAAAGCTTTTCTAAGAGCCTTCCCACATGTTTCCAAACACACAAACAGATTCCCGCATGTTTCCAAACACACGTAGGTTATGAACAAATTCAGATATGAACAAAATGGTGAATCCGACTATCTTCGTACAAACGTTTTATGATCAAATCTGATCTTACGTACGTTTCGTGAATTCGTTTCTCTGTACAGTGATAATGCTGCAAAGCGCATTGTGCTGTGAAGGTCTGTGCTGAACAACAGTACTCCAACATGTGAGCGATATTGGCAATGAATGAAGGAAGGTGAGGGGAGGTAGTGAAGCGTTGCCTTTTATTCTGCACAGTCAGAGAACAGCCAGCAGAACTCAATCCAGCCCCACTGACCTGGTTGAATCAAAGAGGAGGGGAGGAGAGACAGAATAAAAGAAAGAAAAGGAGACGGCGGGAGAGAGAGAGAGAGCGCGGAGGTGTCGCATTTATACAGCATTGCCATTTGGGCCACTGGATCACTTCAGCTGAGATGGGCTCTTTGTGCTCAATCCAATCTATACCCACAATCTAACAATCGAATGTGGTGCCAATATGAGTGATCCTACCCGGCGCTGAGTTCTCTGTGGTGACTGGTGGTGTGTTTGACTGAGTGCCAGCTTTGGTTTTTATACCTCATTAAGCCACAGAAGCGATTGACTGAGGAAACAGCTTATTCTCGATCATAAATCATCTCAACACTCACACATGCACACACAAATATGTGCGCACGCACGCACGCACACACACACGCAAAATCAAAACAGTAACACACACCAGGGGCTCGATATCAAGGCTTAGGTAATGATTTAATCAGTCAGTGACAGAAAATACAGTGTTATTGTGATTGATCATTTCCACATGACCCCTGGGTGAGTGACTCTTTGTGTGTGTGTGTGTGTGTGTGTGTGTGTGCATGTGATTTATGTTAAAAAGGTCTGTAGGTCTCCATTTCTTGCCTTTCTCTTTCCCCTCATATAACATACACGGCTAATTTTTACTTTGTGGAAAAAGTTGTTTCTTGTGTATATTTTATATGTATGTGTGTGTATGTGTGTGTATGTGTTCATGTGTACGTGCATGTGTGTGCATTTGTTTTCCGAGTACAGTGTGTGTGTGTGTGTGTATTTTTTTTTAATGCATATGAATAGGAGAGGAGAAGATGCAGGTCAAACTGGAGTGGGTTGATTTTTCATCCCTTAATTATCAGTACTGTGATTTGGAGTACTGTAGAGATTGAGCATATCTGAGTATCTGAATCAAACTTGGGGATAAGAAAAGTATGTGTGTGTGTGTGTGTGTTTGTGTGTGTGACAGAGAGAGGGAGAGATAAAGAGGTTTGATGCTATAGCAGCTGCTAATTATTGCTGCTCTACATTTCACTCAGTCTGTTTGATCTCCTGTCCTGTGGAGAGAAATAAGAGATTCTCTCGCACACACCAGCTCAGGGGTCACGGCGAGGAGAGGCAAGAATTGTGCTCTAATTACTGAATCTCTACAATGGGTGAGTGTATTTCCACCCAACACCGAAGGGGCTGGGAGTGCACGTTTTCGAGCTGTTTTTGTTTGGCGTGTTTGTGTGTTTATGATACCCCTCGCCGTAGTCTGTCCCGAGGTCTGGGCTGTGTTCACCGACACCACAGAGGGCAAATCAATCCAATCTCTCAAAGCACTCTGGGTAGTCCAAAGTCCATAGACCATCTGGATGCCGCTCTGTTCTCTTCTGTGTTCTGCTCCCTGTGTGCCGACCGCTGCAGATCAACACTTTTGGCAAGCCGCTTTAATACCTCTGCCTCTTCGCTAATCACCAAGCGTGCACAACTGACACCGTAACCCTGGGCGAGGCGAGGCGGGACTCAAGTGCAGAGATTGTCAGTTAAACGACGCACAATCATTTTTTGCTTTTTTTACCTCAAATGTGTAATATTGCAGCGCGATATCAATTTGAAAACTATCCGGTGCAGAGCCGCCTGCTATTATGTCATCAAGCTCCAATATGGGTCTATCTATCTATCTACTGTACAGGGGGCGAAAGGTCAGACTGGGAATTATAATGAAATCTGTTTAACGAAATGAGATACAAAATGATTCATACCACAAAGTTTAAGCAAAAGATGGTACTTTCTAAAGGGCAGTGGGTAATTCAGCTCCATGACCAAGATGAATACATACAGACCGATCCTTTATATTGTAGAAGTAGTGAATGATGAGCCAATGACTTCATAAAAAAGGAAATTAACTCTTTAAATGGAGCCGTTACTACCTCTGCAGATCCTCCGGGACCCTTTCAAGGACCCCTAGGAGTCCCCCGACCCAGCTTTGAGCACCACTTAACCACACATGAATGAATTGTTAAATGTGGAGTTTGTTGTAGGATTAACATGAATCAATCATCAGAATAAGAGGAGGGATTAAAGCATTAAATGGACCGGCGCTCCCATTCAATTTTCATGGCAGACGTAATACAACAAAGACCAGATTCTTTCATGTCTGTCTGAAAACCCCTGTGGTCTGATCTGTGTCAGATGTGTTGATGTGTCTGTATCACTGCAGCCGTAGGGTGTGGAAATAAGCAGTGCACTACCAGCCAAGGTTAAATTCACCCTTTATTTCATTGCTCATTGTTTCCCGTGACTCTAATGTTGCTGCTCGCTGTCGGAATATTTTCACTACAGAGACAAAACAGGTCTTTACATGTGTCAGATATGGAAAGTAGCTCTCGTCCTTCGCACTGTGTGTGTGTGTGTGTGTGTGTGTGTGTGTGTGTGTGTGTCAGTCAGGAGTTACCTTTAGGGTTATCTCTGTATCTCACACACGCACACGCATACACATAACCAAGGTTAACATGGCTATGTTACGCCCCCCCCCGCCCCCACCCCCCCCGCCCGGGGCCCCTGAATGTTATTTATGTGTGTTGAAAGTCACACTCAGATAACCTGTATGCAATGCAGATAAGGGGCACGTAATATCGCTTTCTCTTGCCCCTCTGTCCCCGGCATTGGAGGATACTTCAAAAGGCAGCTGGTCTGTCTGGTGTTCATGAGGAGAGAGAGAGGATGAGACGAGCCCAGCTAGTCTTTGAATAGCAGGTGCATCCATTCCCTTTATCCTGGGTCTGAATAAGGAATGATGGAAAAAGCAAAGGATCAAAGACAGTTTTTGCACTGCCTGCTGCAACACAGGCAGGAGGCTAAATGGAGAAACACAGTTTCATTTGAAAACAGTCAATAGTTGAACACGGTGTGTGTGTGTGTATGTGTGTGTGTGTGTGTGTGTGTGAAGCACTGACACATCCCAGCCCCAACGGCAGACTTTTCTCTCTCACTGGACTATATCGCCAAGGAGGAGGCAATAACATGGCTGCCAGTCTGCAGGGATCATATCGCCTTCTGCTGAAACCTCATTGGCCATGCTCTGTCCATGAAAGACTGCGGGTTCACCGGGTGCAGGGTGACCGGAGACAGGGGGGCGAGCTGAGTCGGGTGGAACACGGGGGACGGCGGGAGGAGAGGCAGGGGAGGGTGGGACAGAAGGATGGAGGGGAAAAGGGAGGAAATGGAGAAGGGAGAGAGGTGAAGGTGGTGGTGGGGGAGGGAGGGATGGAGCGTGGGCAGGGGATGGGGTAGGTGAGCCGGGTGGTGGAGGGCAGGAGAGGGGGAGGACGAAGAGGAGGAGGAGGAGAGGGCTGCGTGCTGGAGGATGATGTGATGCAGACTGGAGAGGGAGGGGGATGGAGGAGGAGGAGGCGGGGCCAGGCTGGACACGCCCCCCAGCGGGATGTGCTGAGCGTAGGTCTCCTGTGGAGTCATGTGCGGGAGCGGGAGCGTCACTCGCAGCGCTCGTGTTTGCGTCGGGTGAACGGGTCGAGTCTGCGGCTGCGTCGGGGGGTCGTACGAGTGCTGGGGGAGTGCGTATCGCTGCTCCGAGGCTCCCCGGGTCTCCGTCGGCGAGGCGTGCGCGTACAAGCCGGGGTTCGTCTCGGCGCGCGTGTCCGTCTGCTCCAGGACTTTCTGCATGTGCTCCCTGGCTTGCTCTCGGAGGAGGCGGTACTTGTCCATCTCCTCGGTGCTGAAGCTGATCGGCGGAGCCGTCTCCCCGTCTGCCCGTCTGTCCTCGGTTCTCCGCTGTGATTGGCGGAGATGAGGGACTCCGCTTCCCTTACCCTCTTCCTCCCCCTCCCTCTCCCCACTCTTGCCTATCAGCCCCGTTCTTCTTCTGGCCCTCTTCTGGATCGCGGGTAGCTTCCCTATCAGAGGGAGGGGCAATGTCCTGACCGGCTTCCGAGGCAGAGACGTACTGGAGGGTGTTTGTGCGAGGCCCGAGCTACCGGTGGTGACGGGTGCGGAGAGTCCGGGCCCGTGGTCAGACTCAGAGTCGGGCTCCTTTGGCTGTGCAGAATCCGCGCTGATACTAGCATCCGTCTGTTGCGTACTGAGGCCCGGGAGTGAGAGGACGGGGGAGGCCGGGGGAGTCGTCCTGGGACTGGCTGCCCTGCGGGGTGAGGAGTGAGAGAGGGAGCTGGAGGTCGGGCTGGGTGAGAGTCCCGCGGTTCCACGCCTGAGCTCCGGAGAAAAGCTCACAGGAGCTAACCGCCAACCTGTCCGCGGTGATCCCCGAGCAGGTGCTGCCCCCGCTCCACTCCCCGCTCAGCTCAGACAGGCCGGTGCTGCTGCCGGGGCTACGGGAGCCCGGGCCGTGGCGTCTGCCGGCCCGGGCTCCGTCGTACGCGCCGCGGGGGCCGTGCGCACAACGCCTGCTCGTCCACCACTCGGGGCTGGAGAAGCGTCTGGGGCTGGAGAAGCGTCTGGGGCTGGAGCATCTGCTGCCCGTCCACCTCCGCGCTCTGCCGCCGGCCCCCGTCGTCCCGGAGCCCGACGTAGACCCGCGTGCACCCCTGTCCTCCCAGCTGTCACCGCTGCCCCACGTCCATCTGTCCGGGCTGCACCTCTCCCAGTCTACGTCCTCCGCGCTGAGGTGTCTGCTCCTCCTGCTCCAGCCGCTAGGACTCGGGCTGAACCTGCGTACCCAGTCCCACTCCGCCGCTCTGTTTCTGGACCTCCACCCGGCGCCGGCCCAGCCCCCCCCGCCGGCCCAGCCCCCCCTCACCCACCGCCACCGCTCTGCATCCGAGGTCTCTCCGCTCCCCGCGTGAGCTCCTCTTTCCCTCCCCCGCCCCGTCTCCTCCCAGGCTTCCTCGCAAAGCCCCAAACTCTTCCTCTTACTACGAATGCGTTTCCTGTCCCCGCGGAGGAGTTGTCTCTTTCTCGCCGGGCTGCCGCCGCAGCTGTTGTCAGGGTAACAGCAGTCAATGAAACTCCTGGGGTTGCCATGGTGACCTCGTTCCCAAAACAACTTCGAGTTACATCCCGGCGAGAAGGCGTGCGAGAAGCGAGACCGCCAGGGAAAAATCAGGGCGTCCCCACCTCCCCCCGCCTCCCTCGGCGTGTCTCTGTCTGCCGTGTGTCTGCTGAGCTGGGAGGACGCACCGCGGTGCTCCGGCTGGGTCTGGGACTCTGCGCCGGGGCTCCTGCGAGGCCTCCTCTTCCTGACAGAGACAGATACTGGCTCGGCCTCGCATCTCCCCGGGAGACAGCTGCTCCGCACCCCCTCTCTCCTCCTCCTCCTCCTCCCCCTCCTCCTCCTCTTCTTCTTCCCCCCGGTCTCACTTTCCCTCCTCCTCCTCCTCCTCTTCTTGCCTCCAGTCTCTCCTCTCTTCTCGTTGCCGGCGGAGACGGCGGAGACGACGACGCTCCTCACTTTGCACCTCGCCGGTCGGCGCTCGTTTGAAGCGTTCCCCTTCTCCTCCGCCTTCTCCCTCTTCCCCAGCTTGCGTTTCTTTGTGCCGTCTTCCCTCTTTTCGCGCGACACTTCTGAGATGCCGCCCACGCCGGCACACTCGCGTATCGCTTCGCTCCCACGCTCACACCTGGACGGGCTGATGCACATCCTCTGTGTGCCAGGCTGGGTGACAGACTCTAATTTACAGCTCAGGGCTGTGACGGCTCTCCCCCCGATCCCTCTCGCACCCCCTAATCTGCCTCCCGGAGGATTCTGGGAGTTTGTGTCAAAGCTGTCACCGCGAGCGAGGTTAAATGAATGGGAGGCCGGCCCCTCGCTGTTCTCCGTACCCGGACTCTCCGGTCCTGTATCTGATGATGAAAGGGTTTTGTTCTTTAGGAGCAGGTGTGCTTCTGTGTCCACATCGATATGCGGCTCTACCGTCACTTTCTCCTCTCCCCCTTTCTGTCGGTGTGCTCTCAGCTCATCTCTCGTCTGTATCTCTGAACAGGGCTGAGTCTCTGGTGTGAGAATAGTTGATACGTGTGAATTAGACTCTCCTGAGGGATGTTGGTGTGACTCCCGCTCTCCCTCCGTGAGTTTGGTCGGGCAGTATTCAGGTAGCTGGGGGTTCAGGTTGAGCGGGTTGCAGCTGTAGGAGAGCTGAGGTTGAGACGTGGTGAACTTCAGTAAGCCGACGGGCCACCTCAGACTGGTGGAGCCATCCTTCCCCAGCACACACACGTACCTCCTCTCTCTCTCCCCCTCTCTCTCCCCCTCTCTCTCTGTGTGCTCTGTGTGTACGTGTGCTCCTGGTAGGACTGTCCTCCAGATTGTCACCTGGGTCCGTGATGGTGAGAAGGGTGAAATGTCCATGTCGCTGTCCTGTATATGAGGTGACGTTGTGGAAATGGGAGAGTGTTCATTCACTTGTTCTCTTTGCTCCCCACCTTCTCCCGTAGCCTCTCTGGGAATCGGCCCCGTGTTGCTCGGTCCTGTCTCATCAGAGCTGGACAGGAGACTTCCTCTCTGTGCTCACACTGTGTTTCCTCACGCCCCTCTCCTCCGCAGCGCCGATCTCCCGATCGATGTCTTCCATTATTCCTTTTCTTCTCTCTTTCATTTGCTGTCTCTTCTCTCTCTCCTCCTCCTCCAGGTCGGAGAAGACGGAGGCAGAGGGCTCCAGCCTGGGCCCTCTGCGGGAGAAGCAGAAGGACACCCCGAGCCTGCCTCCGACTCTCCCCCGCCCAGGGGAGAGGCAGCTGGGGATACGAGCCCAGGCAAGACTGGGGATTCGCCGCTGGAGGCTTTGTGTCGGAGGCCAGGGCGTGGGACCGGGGAGGATTCTCCTGGAGAGGGGGGCAGGGGGATTTGGGAAGGACGCCGCGGGCGAGCGGGCTTGGGGTGGGAAAGGAAAGGCTGGCGTGGATCTTCTGGCCGCTGGCTGTGAGAGACTGGCCCGGGTTGCGTAAGAAGGGGGTCTCTGGGTGTGGGTGGAGGATTCGGGCCTGACCCCAGGGCTGTAGTCCCTCTGGTCCATGTCTCTCTCCTGCTGCTGGCTTACTGTCCTGACTGCACCTCTCAGCCCAGAACTCCTTCCTGGGACTCTGCAACAGAAAATTCACTTCAGTTCACTACAGTTCAATATGAAAACCACACATTGCCCAGTTAGTATTGATCAAGAAAGAATTAACAAATGAAAACAAATAGGTGATGGAGAATGCCAATGGCTATTAACATCACTGAATTCATACTAATGCCATTCACGTAGCTTTATGTAACATAACCCGAAAAAAAACTTGAATCAACCAAATCTTGAATCAACTTGAATCAATCAAACTGTTGTTTCATGAACTGACTGATAAGGCTGATAAGGCATATCTGATAGGTTTTTTTTCGGGGAGAAATTCAAAAGCTATTTTCGTTTGGACCGTATGTGTAAAATATTGCTGCGGAACTGCGAACAGCAGTCAATGTGGTCGACACTTAGCTCTCGCTGCTACTCAGGGCCACCAAAAAAAACCTCCTTTCTACTTTTCCATCTCCTCTGCCCACAGATCCTCTACTCTCAGTGTGTCAGCAAGAGTGTATCTTCATGTTATATTTACTTCACCTGTGGCCTATCTAGGCCAGCTGAGTGCTCTCACATCTGTGGACACATCCATCAAACCGAAGAAACAGTGACTAGATGTGACACACCGTAACCCCTCTGGACTCTGCCCCTGCCCTATACACACACACACACACACACACACACACTCACCTCTGAGTTTCCTGCTGTCGCTGTGCTAGTTGGTGCAAGCGTCTGAGAGCTCTCTCCTGTTTGCGATGGTCCTTCCATGATTTAGAAGCCACGTTGCGAGCAAACTCCCTGTGCTTGAGCTCCTTCAGCCTCTGCAGGAAAAGGAGGGGCAGAAAGGAGGGAGGGAGGGAGGGATAGAGAGAGAGAGAGAGAGATTAGTTTGAGGCAGTTCGCTGCAGGCAGCTGTCTTTCAAACCATGCACATCAGTCAGCAGCATTTGCAGATGCTCTCCGCCCAGCTCGTGTCCAATCAGTTCTATTCAGCCTGGAAGAAAGAGACTTTCCTCCAACATGCGGCTAGAGGGAAAACATAACCCAACTGGTGAATAGTGGATCACAGAGTTGTGACGAGTGACACGAGGGACTTAATGAGGGAGAGTCTTTCAGAGTCTGTTGGACCGACACTCTCCTCCGCTGCGTTTCCATCTGGGCCTCTTCAGTCCGATGGCGTGCCTCTGATATCCATGACATGAAAGGCCCTTCATCAGTCATCAAAGTTTTGTTTGAGGAAATCGATGATCTACTGACAGAGACTATTGAGCTGGAGTGGACGAGATGCATTCATGTGTTGATGCTGAAATTACAGATTACACCAGCAAACACAAGGACACTGATCCCTGGCAAAATAATCAAAAGAGATGTGTCTGGAAAAATACCACACCATTCTATGTGTGTGCGCATGTGTGTGTGTGTGTGTGTGCGTGCATGAGACATAACTTGACAACTACTGTATAGTAATAGAAGTATGGTCTTCAGTAAACAGGTGGGTCTTCACCTGCATCACAGCACAGAAATGAACAATTAAGTCTGCGAGTGTGCGTCTTTGTGTGTCTCTTGTGTGTGTGTGTGTGTGTGTGTGTGTGTGTGTGTGTGTGTGTGTGTGAGAGAGAGAGAGAGAGAGAAACCATCTGTCTGTAGCCGTAGGTGCGCCAGTACTCTCAGGGAAACAATGATTCATGCCTCTCTCTCAGCTTTCCTTTTCTGACACACTTTAATCCCCCCTTTATCCATACTTGGCAGGTGTGTGTGTGTGTGTGTGTCTGTGTGTGTGTCTGTGTGTGTGTCTGAGGTCTAAAGAGGGACTCAGGAGTTTGGGAATAGCTGCATTAGCGTGCACCACCATCCCCCCTATCTTTCTTCTCATTCTTCCTCTTTCCTTCCCCGTATATTGGAGCTACCTCCGCGTGCAATCCACCCACGGCTTAGAAATGCTGTTTATTTGATATATTTAGGAACTTATTCTGTAGGATAAATTTCAGCGGGATTACACCACTCACACTTTTAGATTATGTTGCATTATTATCTAACCATATATATTTGATTTATCCCATACATGCGTGCACACCGACACACACACTCAGATTAGCTTCACAGACATCAGATGTATTTATAGTCTTTCTCTCTCTCTCTCCCTCTCTCTCTCACACACACACACACACACACACACAGATCTTCAGCAGCTGACAGTTGTCAGGTTAATCTCCGCTGAGTCTTACACAAGCGGGTGTCTTTATACATTATCGCTCAATGCTTAACATCCCACTGTCAGCTAACTGAAGACTAAGCGTGTTCCGATGGAGCAGTACTTGTGGGTTTGTGTCTTTTCAACATGTGTGCTGGTGTATAGGTGTCTGTGCATGTGCGTGTGAGTGTGTGTGTGTGTGTGTGTGTGTGTGTGCATGTGTATCTGTATCTGCTACCATACAGTAAGGAGCTTTAAAGCGCTTTGATGCCAAACTCGTTCTGTGGGAAATATTAATCATGTTCATGCAGAGAGGCATACATAATGAACTATCTGGACGGAAGGAGGAGAGGGGAAGGGAAGGAAAGGAGAAAGGAGAGGAGATCAGAGAAGATCTACTGTAGCTGTCCATGGCAATGAGAGAGAGAGAGAGAGAGAGAGAGAGACTGCAGTCTATAACAGCAACTTACAGCACCATGGACAGCACTGAGCCAAACTCTTTCTTTTGTTAATGTGAATACCTCCACTCTCTCCTCTTGCACTGGGATGCAACCTGGGATGCAACCCAGCTATATTTAGAGCCAAACAAAACACTGCACTCGGAACGTAGGCCGTATGAAGAGGCAGAGACCTTTCCGTTTCCATCTTGAAAGTGGATGTGTTAAGTGTTCAGAGATGATGTCATGTCCCCAGCAGCAGGAAGTGGTACTATGCTCACAGTTAGCAATGTGCTGTGAATCTCAGTCTGTCTGTCAAGTCTCAGTCAATATTCCTTTGGATGTGTTAAAGACTTCTCAGGCTGAGGCATCATTAGATGACTCACAGTTGACTGAGTCATATCCACTAGGGCCATAGAATGAAGTATGATATATTAATGGGGAGCGATGATGTATATGTGAAGGGCCACGCTGATGGGCCTATTGCTCTTTTATTTAAAGGCAGTCTAATGCTGCTGTAATGTGCAATTTCTTCAATCAGCAGTAACTGCTGATGAAGTGCTGACATGTTTATTTCTGAATCCATGACAAGGAAAGGAGACGCAAACGCAATCAGTCTCCATTCTCCAAAGCCAATACTCCTGCAGGGAAGCTGTCTTCAGATAGAATTTCATCTGTTGTCTGTACGGTAGGCAGTGTGTGTGTGTGTGTGTGTGTGTGTGTGTGTGTGTGTGTTCATTCTTATAGTGCCAGTGGCTACTGTCAGCTCGATGCCTCATGCAGCTTGTTTCATGTGCCTGCCACTGGCTAAAACAAAGCATTAACATTGGCCTGCAGTTGCTTCAATTCATTTTCAAAGAACAATGACAGTGAAAGAACGGTCTTATTTAATGTTTATTTCATGTTGCACTGTGTGGGCGATTAGAAGTGGGAGGCTTGGCTTGGGTGAGGATGAGTGTGTATATAGGTAAGTGCATGTGTGTCGTGTATGTGTGTGTGTGTGTGCGTGGGTGTGTGGGTGGGTGTGTGTGTGTGTGTGCGTGCCTGTGTGGGAGTACAACAGATAGCTGTAGGAGATTGTGCTGTTGTGCTAGCCTTCGGCTTTGTAGTCCAGCGTGGAGGTAGTGTATGAGAATGGAAGTGAAAGCAGCAAACAGGAGAAAACCTGCTGCAGGGCCTTTCCCTAATAGTCCATTGGCCTCATCTGGTCCAAACTGGAATAATACAATCATGCTTGAGCTATGACTAACAGCTCCGTGTTTCATTTGGTGCAGAATATTTGTTTTTTCTATTGGAGGAAATTCAAATTGCGATTTTTTAGCCCCTTTATGTACATGCAAATCAGCTTATTTACATTTTTAACTTTAGAAATTCATCCATAACACCATGAATTTGTGCATTTGGAGCTCAAATAAAACTAATACGTGTGTGTGTATGTGTGTGTTAGTTAGTTGTGGTGCAAGTATTCCATGTACCTCTGCGTGTACGCTTGTAGGAGTTGGTGTGGTTGTCATACTATTTTTACCTGCTGGGAAATTGTAGGCGAGAAGCAGATTGACATGGAAATAGAAAGTAGCTTTCCATCAACACACAAGTCATGCCAGCTTATACATCGGAATTTCATGACAAGACATAAAAAAAACAACCTGTATTTGTGTGTATGTGTCTATGGTACAGGTGTTACATGTACCTGTTTGTGCGCGTGATCGTAGGAGTTGATGTGGTTGTCAAACTCCTGGTGTCTGAGGTACTGCTTGTCACACAGCTCACAGTAGAAAAGAGCCTTCAGATCCTCCAGCGAGCAGCCTACAGCCCTCTCTGCACGCTCCTGGAGAGAGAGAGAGAGAGTGTTGGGAGGGAGAAATGGAGGTAGAGGGAATAGAGGGATCGAAACAAAGAAGTGAAGGTTAGAGGAGCAGAAAGAGAGTGAAAGAAGAGTGGAGGGAGAGATGGAGAGAATGGGATATTGTTAGCCATTTAGAGCGTATCTGCATCCAAGAGACATCAGCAGTAATAGCCTCTACATGTGCTCTGCATAAAACTGTTAAACGGCTTCCCATTAAAGTGCGCTGCTGCGGCGGCGGCTGCTGCTGGAGGTAGGACAAAGGCATTGAAGCCCGGACTTGTATTCACAGCAACTTGAGCCTGGGGACGCATTTAATACAGCCACCATAATGGAAACCTACAGAGTATATACTGTAATAGTCTGAGTGAAGAGCAAAAGCGCAAGTGTAGTAGACGGGGAGAAAAGTTGAGCATCTGAAACTACAACTTAGACTTTTGTATGGTGGTAAATTGCTCATATTAAAAAGAGAAAGGGACGGACACACACACATACACACACACACACCACATACATACGCAAATAGCACACGGACCTCCGGGGATAAATGGCTTGCCTGCATGCCTACGTGGGCTAGAGGGCATACAGGATCTTGTGTACAGTATGTGTGTGTGTAAGTTTGCGAGTGTCTGTTTGCTTGTGTACGTGCACGTGCGCTGTGCGCGTGCGCGTGCACGCATGCGTGTTCATGCGCGTGTGTGTGTGTGTGTTCGTGCCATGCTGTGCCTCAGAATGTAATTTCCCTCAGGCTAGGGGCTGCCAATAACCACTATTGAATTCTGTTCTACACTGACATGATGGGAATTTAATTTGAGGTTGTCACTTCGTTCTCTCTCTTCTCTCTCTCTCTCTCTTTCACTCCCCCCCTCCCTCCTTATGTCCGTCTCCCGCTCTCCAGTGCTGATGCTTTCCCTGCCTTTTTCTCCAGCCCTCTCTCTTTCTTCTTTCCTTTATCACCTCCTATTTCCCTTTTTTCTCTTTTCCTGGCTCGCTCCTCTCCTGTTTGGTGAGCCCTGGGTCATGCAGTGACAGAGTCTATTGGCCCCAATTTGCTTCAGTAATATGCCTGCACACAGGAACAGAGGAGAGAGGGATGAGAGGGAGGATACGAATACAGGCAGAGGAGAAACGACTCCTGCCTGCCCCAGCAGACAGACACACACACACACACACACACACACACACACACACACACACACACACACACAGAGCAACATCAAGTCAAGTCTGTACACCTCACCAGTTAGTATCACAGGCACACACACACACACACACACACACACACACACACACACACACACACACACATCCACCCACTCACACATAGCACACACACAGAGCAAGTCTTTCCAACTCACCAGTTAGTACACAACACAGGCACACGCAGACATGTACACACACACACACACACACACACACACACACAGAGAGAGAGCAACATCAAGTCTGTCCACCTCAACAGTTAGTACACAACACATGCTGGCGGACACACACACACACACACACACACACACACATCCACCCACTCATGCACATACCACACACACAAACACGCATGCTCATAGACACACACACAACAACAACAAAAAGGCTGTCTAGATCACATCAGTTGGTTCACCCTCCACACACAAATTGAATGTGCACACACACACACACACACACACACACAAGATATAGACACACACACACACACACACACACAAGATATAGACACATGAAGACATGAACATGAGTCCTGCCAATTAATTTAGACTTGTACATCATGTACTTTTTTACACTATTGCCATCTGGCATCAGTGAACAGGCCAAGTTATTTTCTTTATATTCCCCTGATGCTGTTTCACACACACACACACACACACACACACACACACACACACACACACACACACACACACACACACACACACAGTTCAGCACTGATATTACCACTGAGTATTCCAGTCCCTGCTGTGCACGGCGTCGGTGTTTTTGGAAATAAAAATGTGTATCTGTATCCAGGCAATATTTAAACACACACACACACACACAGGGGGAATCAAAAGTTCGTATCCTTGCTACTGCCCATTCCATCTGCAGGTAGATGGCCTGCAGTCAGAATCAGAGAGGCTTAAAGAGATAGAGCAGGGGGGGGGGTGAAGGAACAACCAGGGTGAGACTGCTTTCCCATACTGAAAACAACACAAAGGTAACTAATACACATTGATCCTGTATGTGTGTGTGTGTGTGTGTGTGTGTGTGTGCATGTGTGTGTGTGTGTCACATTATTGATCTGCCTTGCAGGCTTAAGTCACGACTAGGAAATGATCCAATCACTGGGAAAGGCCTCTCTCTGAGTGGTGCTGGGGATGGAGGCTGATGAGACTTTGGGATAGTCAATGCAGTTTATTTGTCGACCATAGGCACGGCGTGCTTTCATGTGTGTATGCATTCTTGTGTGTGTGTGTGTGTGTCTGTGTGTCTGTGTGTGTGTGTGTGTGTGTGTGCCTTTACACCCCCTAACCATGTTTCCCTCTCTCTGCGTTCTGTCAGGGTAATTATTTTGAACAGTGCAAAAATGTGTATTGAGGGAGGGGTGTGAGTACATGAGTGTGTGTGTGTGTGTGTGTATGAGCGGCATCAGAGCAGAAATATATGTGTGTGTGTGTGTGTGTGCACGGAAGTCATTTATTTGTGTCAGAGGTGTCGTGACAGCTCTGACATGTGATTCACCATTTTCCTGCTGAACACTTAATCAAATATGAGAGGTTTCATTTACATTGCTTACACACACCTCACAAGGCCTCCATGTCAGTATACCCAGCCGCACTTAGACACACACACACACACACACACACACACACACAAAGATACAAATACAATATACACGTACAGTACACACACACCCCAACCCACACTCATGCACTTACGCATGCAGACTCGTATGCGATCTGACAGCCTGACGAACTGGTGCTAAATTAATCCAGACCTCAATTTACCTCACCGGCACAAATGTGTTTGCAGAAAGAGCACAATTGATACCCACACAGGCCTGAATGGGTAGTGATTGTACGATTATATGTGTGTGTTTAAGTGGGTGGGTGTGTGCGTGGATGTATGTGTTTGCATGCTTCTTTCTTTTACTTATCCTCAATTTGTGACACAAGTGCCGTGTTATCCCGCTACACAGTTGAAATGAGGCTGTAAGGAACCATAACCATAGTTACAGCCATACATATACGCACTCACGCAGACACACACATGGAATTTAATGGCTCGAGCTAGCTTGGAAATGGGACGTTCACGCTTGAAGTGTTTTCCACACATGATCCGCATGCCACATGAATGTGTGCTTTGGAAACTAATGGTATACATGCATTCAGGAAGCACAGTGCAAAAAGAAGAGGTTCCAGTCCTCCACAGACTGAAACTGTAGAGGTTCCCATTACACCGTGATCATCCTGCAATGCATTTATGTTGCGTTCTACTCAAGGATCCCATGGCGCAAACATATTGAGATGAAACTGATCAGGTGTGGTTGTTGTTAATAGCATTACATCGAAAATGTTCACTGCAACTTTGATTCACTATGAAATGCTTTCAAAACATCACAGGTAGAAAAGTCTCATCTTAAAGGAATATTATAGGAAATAAAATTTTTCTCTATTTACACACACACATGATGAAATATATTTAATGAACATACATTTTGTTTGAGTGGTCAGATCTACTGTTATTGTATTTTCACCCTTTTCTACCGGCAGTTTCAAACTGCGGTAAACGCATTACAACTGGACTTGGTCTTGATTGGCTCACTTCACAAGTCCTTCCAATCAGGCAGCATTTTAACTGGAAAGGCTCCACTCAGCAGGTTTACCTCATCAGAGCAATTGGAGGAGCCGGTCAGGGTCCAGCATTGTGATCGTTCTGCCTGCGGGGACTTAGTCTTCAAATGCAATCAATTGAACTGATTAAATTCTAAACTACATTTATTTGCAAAACACAATAAAGAGCATCATTCTCATCCTTTTTCATGGAAACTGAACAATGTGGGACCTTTAAAGAACGATCAAGAAATACAATAGCAGAACATCAATATGCAATAATACTTAAGCTCCACTTAAGCTTGTAACTCAGTATTGCTGCCATCCTCAGTCACATCTAATCACACATTACTTAATGAAGCAGCGGATCAACTGTTGCACTTAGCTGCAGGATAATGTGTAAACCCAATACACAAGCGTGTCCGTGCAGTAGCAGGCGTCCCGCTGCAATGCAACAACATATGCATGGAATGACATGAAAAGGAGCAGAATACAACATCTACTTTGAAACAGGACGCTAGTGCAAATTCAGGACAGGCCTTTTACATTGTAACCATAAAGGTGCCCATACGGAAATTTAATATATGTACATATACTAAATTTCCATATATGAAATATATGTACATGTGAAGGAAAAACATATGTACTGTATGTACAAACTATATATGAAACCTATTAGAAATTGGAACAATTTCATATATGACATATATGTCTAGCCCATACAAATATATATGTTTATGTATGTATAATGCATTTTGTGACATCTATGTCACGTATATAATTATTTATACATATAACAGTATATGTATAATATACAAATTACACATAGCATACTATGTACATATATGTCTAGCCCATACAAATGGATGGTAATTGGACTACTGTTTATATAGCGCTTTACAGTATATGCCTCTCATTCACCCATTCACACTCACGGCAGTGAGCTACCATGCAAGGTAGGGTTCAGTGTCTTGCCCAAGGACACTTTGACATGTGGACTGGAGGAGCCGGGTATCGAACCTACAATCTTCTGATTGGAGGCCGACCTGCTCTACCTCCTCAGCCACAGGCACCCCATTCTCCCCGTCCTCCCCGTCGGGGAATTGAACCCCGGTCTACTCGGTATACTAACCACTATACTAATGAGGAGAGGCATATGTTTATGTTTATGTTATATATGTTGTATATATGTTGTTTTAATAAATATATATAAATATATAAATTGAACATATTGTTAACATATATGGTTGCAACATATATACAATACAAATATACATATACAAATTCATACAATACAAATTTATTAAATATATGTACATATACAAATTTTACTATGGATATATCATATATGTTAAAACCTATATCGTCATACATCCAGAGGATGTATGTATGTGGTAATAATATATTGCCTTATATGTAACATATATGGCAATATCGCTCACTGATATAGGGGCATATATGTCATATATTACATTTTACCGGTCCTAACTGCTTCAACATGCCATTGTGGTGGGAGAGGATGGTATCTAGTGAGTAAAGAGGTTTTTGAGAGAAGAGAAGAGAAGAGAAGAGAAGAAGAAAAGAAGAGAGGAGAAGAGGAGAGACGAGAAGAGAATGAGGAGAAGAGGAGAGAAGAGAAGAGAATGAGAGGAGAAGAGAAGAGGAAAAGAAGAGAGGAGAAGAGGAGAGAAGAGAAGAGAATGAGAGGAGAAGAGAAGAGGAAAAGAAGAGAAGGAGAGGAAAAGAAGAGATGAATGAGAGGAGTGACACGGGAACACAAGACTATAAACAGGAGAGCTTTATGGATTCAGAGACTTTTAATTGCGAATGTGAATTGTGAAAACAATTCAATAAACAATTCATAATTGTTTACTAAGCCAAATGAAGTCTTTAATTACACCCAGCTATAATTATCACCCGGCCACTGTAATAAATACAAACCATCCATTAGTGATAAAAACAAATCTGTTTATCTCTCTCTGTTTGTTTACATGTTGCTGTTGCTCTGTTTTTTGAACCCCTGTCTGTCAGTATTATCTTTCTCAGACACACACACACACGCACGCACGCACGCACGCACACACACACACATACATGCAGTGCACGTGGGGAGAGTCCGGCAGAGTGACTGCTGGCCATGCTTGTGTAGCTAATGACAGCTGACCTGAGGGCTGAGTTGCTTGTTACTGTAATGACCGGTAGATCTCAGCAGCAGACGCACGTGTGCAAGCACATGCACACACACACATACACACACACACACACACACAGAGCCAAACAGGCTGAGTGGTAATGAGCTGATATTTGCAGACCTAATGCATCTCCCTTAACTGCCTTTAACATGCCTCCAAGGCCAATATCAATCCATTTGATGTGTGTAAATGCATCTGTGTGTATGTCTCAGTTTCTGTCTATGTGAATCAGACTGTGTGTGTGTGTGTGTGTGTGTGTGTGTGTGTGTGTGTGTGTGTGTTTGTTTGCTCCAGTCCATTACACTCAGTTAGAAATATGGCCAAAACAACATAGAGTGACCGATGCCAAAATCACAGATGTGTTGACCATGGATATAATCATTAGGGTTTTCTTACAGCCAAAAGCACAGATGTGTTAATCCCAGTGTATTACACCATGAAACCCACTGCCAGGAACCGACTCTGTGAAAATGGATACCAGACAGGCCTGACTAGAATTATAGATCTGTTAAAACTAGAGAATGATTTGGAACATGTAAAAGTAGATTGTGAAGCTCAGGATTTGGAGTAGGTTCAGCTGCTGGAAGAAATTAATGTTCAAATGAAACACAGAAGCGATAATACTGGCATAAAATAAAAATCCAAAGTTTTACTTCAAGTTAGGGGTGGGCGATATAACTGAAAATCGTGATTATTTCAAACTTTTACCTCGATTACGATTAATTAACGATTATTTTATTTGTTTTGTTTTATTTTGAGATTTGTTTTATTTTGAAATTGACCAGATGCTCTATGCCGTTCCTGTGTCTGACTTCCTGCCCGGCTTGACACATTCGCTCGCAGCTCGCAAAAAACAAACGGTCCAAACCTGTCTGAACACGGTGTTACTGGACGGGGCGGACGGACGTGACTGAAAACCACGTAGTATTTTTTAAGGGGACAGTTCATGAACGCAGTATTGGGGAAAGTATTTGGCCCGTTCATTCACGGGAAAGTGATGTTACGTTTGATGCGCGCACACACACACACACAGACACTCACACTGGTTGCTTTGCTAACTGCCGCTTCTAGACGTTCTTCGTTCTTGTCGCCTAAATAACAATCGAAATGAACAATTTTGAAAATTTGCCACGATTACATAATTAAATCGCGATTACGATTATAAACACGATAATCGCCCACCCCTACTTCAAGTGGTACCAATTATACAAAATGACAATAAACACTTATTAACAGAGACAATGTAAAAGTTTCCGATGTGTCTCTCCACTCCGGGTGCACCCTCTAGATGTTTCAATGATCAGTATTCTATACCAACATTCAAAATCCAGTCATAATCCAATTCACTGGCAAGCTGATACAATACAATACAACAAAATGATTTCAGACAGGGGGGGATGCTGGGAAGGGCAGTCCAACAGCTGAGAGGTGAGTATATGGTCGTGTATGTGAAATGGTTTGGACGACCACAGGTGTTCTTCGCTCCGGGCCTCGGGGTCCAGAGCCCCGCTGGTTTTCTATCCTATCCTGGTTAATTGCATCCACTTGGTGTCCCAGGTGTCAGCCAGTCCCCGATTACACAGCTAGGCTCTGGACCCTGAGGACCAGGACTGAAAACCACTGGCCAACCACCCTGGAGAGTGCAGCAAGACCTGGGCACTGATCAGAGTCCTTCCAGGGGAGTAGAAGAGGTTGGATAGTATCTCAAGCCCTAAAGCTGCCGGTCTACTTCATGCATTACTTGACAGTACAGTGATTTAGCCAAAGAGACTTATAAAAGGTGATGGGGATCGAACCCACAACCCTGAGAGTCTCATGCTCTACTGACTGAGCTGTCCAGGCCGGACTTGTAAAGTTGGAGTATAAAATAATAATTCAAAAACACATCATACTATATACTGTATACTGTTATCCAATGTGTAAATATATTGATTCATTGATTCCGTTGTATACTCTTGACCTGGACTATCACAAAATAGCAGTGCTGATACAGGACGTAACATGACACAAAATGCAGACCTCAAAATGTCAAAAAGTGCAACCTGTGTCAAAGTATTTCACCAATACTGACAGGAAATCAATGTCAAATAGTCAGGAACAAGCCTGCTGGGAGGCCACCAGCTAGCGCCTGGTGCTCCTATAAACTCTCCAAATGAACTGTCAACAAGACAAGACAATTTCAGACAATTTCAGGGTGAGAGTGGCAAGTTTTAATGTCCGTAGTGATGAGCAATCATTTTGTTTAAATCCAGTTTGGCAATATTATATCCTTTTTCCAATCAGCCAGGATGTCGCATGGGCAAAGCTCCATGACGAATGACTGCACTCCCCCAAGTCAGCTCATAAGCAGGCTTGGCGAAGCACCCGGGGGAGACCGGGCCAGTCCCATTGTTGCCATCTGATTTCTAATTGGCTGAATATAACACACACATTGATTGGATGCACTTTTAATCTCCTCTTATATTTACGCACTGATGCACTTTTCCAATGCTATCATTTACTAGTGGTGTTTTTCATCACTGTGTGGGTTGCAGGCGTCATGACTGATTGGGTTGTCGTGTAACCTGTAGGTGAGCGCTGGCCTCCGAGCTCTCCAACTTTAAAGTTCAGCATGACTCATCAGCCTTTTGTCTATTCCTCATTCTTCTCCTTGTCTCCAGCTCAAGATGTAGCCAAGCTGATGTTAGCTCTTCCTCTGACCTTTTAAGATGAGCGGCGTGCAAGAAAACAAGGAATTTAAAAAATGCTGAATAGGTTACATTTGCTGATTTGCACTGTGCCCTTTGTTACCTTGTTGAGTGGAGGAGTCCCTCAGCTCTCTTGTCGTCGTGGATGTTGTGCTGGGACTGTGTCCTTTGTAATAGATGTTGTCTTGATATGTAATCTTAAATCCAGCTCTCCAAACTAAATGTCACCCTTGTGGCTTAACACAACATTGTAAATACATTAGTAAGTGCTGCTTTCACACCCAGTTCAGGCTAAACATGTTAGATTCGTACTATTAAACATGATAAATCTCTACTGTCGCACACTAAACCTATCTAGAGAGAGCGAGAGAGAGAGAGAGACAGAGGTGCTTCATCGCCACACACAACAATAAAAGGAGATGAAAATGAAATGACATGAGGGGGCTGAAAAGCCTCGTAATAACTGCACTGCTTTTGTCTGGGGCATGGACAAATCACACACCTCTCCTGTTGTCATAAATCAGTGATCAGTCACAAGGCCCAACCAAACGACCGCTCAGCCAGCAATCAAAAATTAATTCCCTGTCCATCACATGGCAAGGCTAAGGCTCTCGCTGCCTTCCTTCCTCCCCTCTCTTTTCTGTCTCTATCTCCCTCTATCTGTCCTCCCCACTCAACAGGGATCTCTTTGTTTTCATTGTTATTCACGCATTGTATCATGGATCAATCCCGTTCATTCCCACATTTAAAATCTACCCACCTCTCGACAACCCTCCGCGTTGTGTTCAACGGACATCCCGAACCCGGCGCCTCTGGCCCGCGCCGTATCAAGTGAAACTGATTCACAGGGGCACAGCGTAGCTCGGAGACAGAAAATAGGTCTTCAGACATTTTCTCTAGTTGAGTGAACATGACCCACAGTTCCTTTTCCAGCTGTTTTGTGGATGTTTGTGTTGGGTGGCAACAGGGCACAAGCACGCGAGCATACATACAAATTCCTAAAATATACACACACACTCACACACACACACACACACACACACACCCTGGTCTTTGTTGTGTCTTTGAATGTTTTTTTCATAATCCGGCTGCTCTCTCGTCGTGATCTTCAGGGGTTTGCATGTGTTGCGTTAAAAGGCGAAGGGCCCTCCCTCTGTCTGGGTGCACATTCAGGGGAACATCATAAACCGATTAGAAGGAAGAGAAAGAGGGGAGGTTAAGAAGGACGCAGAGGTGAAAGAGAAAATACATCACTGTGTTGTTTCTGCAACTCCTACACATGTGCACACCCTGTACCTCTGTCTTTTTCTTTTTTTTTCCACGCACCTTTTCTTCTCTCGTCTTGCTCTCGGCTCCTCTCTCCACACTTACTCGCATAGGTCAGAATGAAAGAGTCAAAGGAGAACCTTGGAGGGCCAGAAGAGTGATTGTGAACTTCTCTTATCCTTTCACTCTCTGCCTCTACTTTCTAGCTCTCTAATGTCTTTTCAGGTCTTCTTTCTTTATTCAAGTCTCTCTCTCTCTCTCTCTCTCTCTCTCTCTCTCTCTCTCCTGCATTGAAAGGGTTTGCCAGTAATTCTGTCCCTGTCCCTTTTAAATGTCATCCCCACCAGCATTAAATGTTTTCTCCTCCCAGCTGGCAGAATAATGGAATTATATGGACCATACACTGTTGACATTTAAATTAGAGACACAATAGAAAAACCTGCACGGGTAAATGGATATACAGTGTAAAAGAGTTGGTACACACACACACACACACACATGCACACACACACGCACACGCACACACGCACACACACACACACACACACACACAATATCCCATCCCTGCCAGTCTAGACGCGGCAGTTGATTGACAGCCTTAAAGAGGACGGCGTGGCTATCTGTTAAAGTGATCAAACGGAGAGTGTAATCTGTCAGCATCTAATGACGCAGATTAGGATTAGGATGAAAGACAGATTAAGAAGACGAAGGTAATCAGTTCGCCAATGACAGACGATTAGAGCGGGATTAATATAATCAAAGATTACACGCCACACTCGTAACACTCGGCTAAGTCATGCCAACTCGGAAAACTTACGGAGGAGAAAGAAGAGTGTGACAAAGCGAGGGGGAGCGAGGACGCGAGAGAGAGAGAGAGAGAGAGAAGAAATGATTGCTCTCTTTCACTTATGATTGCCGTGTCTTTTGAAGGTTTTCCAGCACGTGTGAGCGTTGGTGTGTGTGTGTGTGTGTGTGTGCGCGTGTTCCCTTTGTCCGCTCGGCGCTGGTACATACGTGCTATCAGGGTTGCTGGCACATTTACAGTATACAGTATGTGCATGCATTCTTGATGATGGTACAGAGGGAAAACGGCTGAAATACACTGTTTGCTTTAACACCATCACCACACACACACACACACACACACACACACACACACACACACAACTCCCTCTGGGATCCACATCAGTCCAACTTCCTCAAAGCTGGCTTTGCTGTGCTCAAAGATTGTGTATAGCGGTTAAGACTCCTTGCTGGCCAGGGATTGAATTCCCGCCAGGACCCTCTCTCTATTTCAGCATCCCTCCCTCTCCTTCCCCCCCGGCCCTCTCCATCCATCTCTCCGCACTGTCCACATCTCCATCTTTTTCTATTTGTCTCTCTATCATTCGCCCCTTCTATCCAGCCCCCTCTGTATGGCTGCATTAGTATGTATGGCCATGTAGCTCAGGGTTTAGAGGTTTATGTCTCCTAATAGACAGAGATTTGTCCTGTCACACCAACACCCACATACAGCTTACAGATAGAGACAGAAAGAAAGAGAGAGAATGACTCCCTCCTTCTCTCTGTGTCGAGGAAAGAAAGAACATTGATGTTCCTGTCTGATCTCCAGAGGGAACGGTTCCATTTCTGTACAGTCAAATCATAAAGCATTCATTTGCGTCTTTCTCCTCCCTTCTCCCACGCGTTCCATCTTGTCTCCTTTCCCCCCTCTCTCCCTCTCTCTCTCTATCTCTATCTCTCTCCCCCTGTTCTCTCTATCTCTCGGAGTGATTGGATTAAGTCCAAAGAAACAGATTTCAGAGTGAGGAGATGAGGAAAGGATGAGAGCTTATTAAGCATGTGAGAGGTTAGATGACATTAAGCTGTGGGGAAAGACATTGAGGAAGGGGTGTGTGTGTGCGTGTGTGTGTGTGTGTGTGTGTGTGTGGGGCACAGTTCTGCATTCATCCTCGCAGAAGGTAGGGCGAGAAGAGGGAGGAAGTGAGGCGTTTAGCTGTGGAGCACTTTAATCAAGGGGCGAGCAATCCTGCATGACCCACTCTGTCATCCATTATTGATGCCTGCCTCAGCCAGGCTGATGAATCATTAAGCCACTCGTCAGGCCTGGGAATTCTGCCTCCTCCTCGGCCGATGACACTAATTTACATAAATCACACGCTGCTATTTTTCACACGCTGATACAAATACACAAATGCATGCTCACTCACTTACACACACACACACACACACACACACACACACGCACAAAGTTCATAGACTTCCACTTGTAGTGCGATGTGCACACGTCCCACTTTTTTCAAAGCGTTTCCAAGAGCACACAGGCATTCCTCCACTAACACCAGGGAGAGACAAGTTAACTTGAGCTGCAGAACAGGATTTGGAGCGAGGCTTATACCTGTGCTGATCACGACAAGCTCTCTGCATCTGCACCACCTGCATGCTTAGATGGAGAACAATACGTTCCAGATCCCAAGGACCTCAAGCTATATTGGTTTCCTTTCACTAGACAACAGACATCTGTTTTGCATATGTAATCCAAACAATCGCACACACACACACACACACACACACACACACACCTAACTTCTCAGATCGAGAGTGAGAGTGAGAGTGGAGGAGTGACAGAGCAAGAAACAAAGAGAGGCAGAGGGGAACAGATCTTGCAGAGTTTGCAGAGGTTGTGTTTACTTCTTGCCTCTGGGCTTTGTGGCAGAGGAAAACTGGAGAATCTTAGGAAAATTGATGAATACCCATGACATGCACACACACACACACACACACACACGCACACACACACACGCTCTTACGTACACTCCACCCACACATTTCTTCTCATCTTTGCGGGATTTCCTCTCCTCTCCTCTCCTCTCCTCTCCTCCTCTCCTCTCCTCTCCTCTCCTCATGCTGATTCCATTTCTTTTCATTCAGTGTTGTGACTAATCCTGTACCACAGGGTAAGAATATACCTCACAGCAAGGGTAAGGAGACCCCATGGTGCACATATGCACACACACAAACACAATCAAACACAAACACACACATACAGAGGAAACAGGCACCCTGCCCATCTTAAGGAGGTAGCCAAGGCCTGGTGGCTGGTAGCTGGTGGCTGGTAGCTGGTGGCTGGTAGCTGGCGGCTGCGGACCACTGTGATCCTGCCATTCTGGCATCCCGCAGAACATTTCTGCACAGCTTTAAGCTGAGCGCCTGGCATCTCCAATCTGTTAAACACTGGAATGCTGTTGCTCGTGATAGCTGCAGTGGGTAGTGCTCTCCATGAGGGCTGATGTGAGGGAGAGAAGCTGGTTGAAGTAAACGGCATAAATTATTAGTGTCCGCATCGTTGACCGCATGCTGGTGGAGATAAGTCTAATATAATGTGATGTACTGTTACTGATGCATGACCAACCCTGTTCTAGCCCTGCGTCCCATCTGCTCCGATACATAAACATGAGAGCACACCAGAATGAGCAGACATGAGGGCCCGCGCAATGTTATTGTAATACTACATGCAGCTTTCTCTCTCGGTCTTTTTCTGTGTCTGTGTGTGTCCGTGTATGTGCATGCGTATATTCCCAAGCACACACAGATTTAATGCGGTAATAGGTTGTAATACCCTCTCTGAAACCTTGACCCTGACATTGACCTTTTCCTCCAGTCACATTCCCCCAGGCGTGACTGTCAGAGGGGAGAGGTGAGGGGTCAGGGACAAGCAGAAAGATAAAAACCCATAAAAGATATAGAAGGACCCACTTATAGAAAGCACTCACAATTTGAATTGAATTCATGAAATCCCAGATCTGTACCTCCTCTTCTTGTGGCGTTGCCGATGTGTTGCAGGCTTAGATGAAGTGTCATCGTGATGACAAACAGTACAGTCTAATGTTTCTACACCTCAGGCATCCAAATGAATATTTTGAAATATCACTAACTTGTTAATATATCATGAGCTTGGAATTATATGGTGCTATCTGGGTAGAGTGCAGTTCTGAGATATTGAGCATCAAATAATTCACAAACCATCTGTCAGAAGTGTTATGTACCTTCTATCTTATTAAATATTATACATATTATAATATATTAACTCTACAAGGTTCTTCTTTAAATAAAATTAAAATAACACAACAAGATCATGACTATGTGGATAACTGTTTTAATTTAAAAAAAAGACAGAACCTTTTGATTGCAAGCTCACGATGCATTTAGCCGTTGGACTGACAGAGAATTTGATGCCCTTAATATGAAGTTAACATTATTATTTAATCTTAGTCACCCAGGTAGATTTAATTCACTAATTTCACTAAATGAAAGCGATGACCTCAAGGGGTTTCATTTAGGGTATGGGTGCAGCCAGCTGTGCAACACATACCATACAGTAGACCATTCTGTGCAATTCACAGCATTGCAAAACATGAAAGCCTTGATCTATGCCAGTGATTTTAGGGAGCTGAAACGCGTCCATATGCATTGAAATTCCCTCTGCCACTTTGATCTATAAATGCAAAGTGCCTGCTCGACTTCGTTCAGTCATAGTCATTTTTATAAATGGGCCTTATGCACATGGAAAGTAAAAAAATGATCTGAAGATCAAGCAGCGGATGAAATCTGAGTTGCTTTATTCGGAGGGAGGCCCTAGGACTGTGCTAGCCCGGGAGTGATGTCTGGGCCTCCGCTCAGCCGGGAGCTGCTGGTTTCGCAGCCTCAGTTTCAGTGACTCATCTCTCCTGCAGAAGAGAGATAATTAATTTGTCTGAGGTGCTCTTAACCCCTGGCCTGCATGTCAGTGAAGGAGGCACACATGCAGGCACACAGCCGCGAGTATGAGCACTGTACACATATACATGTGGCGCACGCACACATGAACAAGGAATTAATGGAGCTATAATTATCAGCCCACATCTGCTGCTGCATGGAAGAATGAATCCAGGTAGAGCGGCAGAGTAAGAGGCAGAGAGATGGGGGGTAAAATGGAAGTTATTGAAGAAAAAAACTATGTGACCCTCGTTGTTCTCTTCTCTCAAATAAAGAGCTCCCTCTTTTTCATTCCTTCAAGGAATTTCCAGCAATATTGCTGCCACAATATTACTCCCACCCCACCACACAGACACAAACCCACCCACCCACACACACAAAGATATAAAGGTCTAAACAACTGAACCTTTGACCTGTTAAAAAATGAATGGGCTGGAGAGATGAGATGAAAAGCAATAGGAGAGAAAGATGAGAGGAGAGACGAAAAGCAATAGGAGAGAAAGATGAGAGGAGAGGCAGGGAGAGGGGGATGAGAGGAAAGCTATTGGATAGAGAAACAGATGAGAGGAGGGAGAGAAGGCGCTCGCAAATGGAATACATGATAGGAAAAAAGGGAGCGACAGAGAGAGAAGGCAGACTGCAGGGGAAAGTCACTCTAGGAGAATGAAAGAGTAGAAGAGAAAGGGTAACAGAAAGACTGGGAAAGAAAACCCCCTTCTTGCTATCAATGTTCTCTCAGGACTTTGGCCCTGATTGTGTTTTTTGCTAACCCTGCTGTGAGGTATGTGTGTGTTCTCTCACAGACAGTGTGATTACCTGCGCTGGTGTTCCAGATGGTTCACCAAACAGCCACTAATTATCAAACACTCACTAATCGTATGTGTGTGTGTGTGTGTGTGTGTTTATGTGCCGCTGTGTCTCCAGGTAATTATCTGATGCTTCGATCATTAATGACCACACAGGCAAACATCTGTCCCGAGGTGCGACACTAAATGAGCCGCTTGGCCATCTGTGCGCGTGTTCACATGCACGCCATGTTTTGTGTGTGTGTGTGTGTGTGTGTGTGTGTGTGTGTGATCATGTGTGTCATTCACACCATGCATCCAGTGCTGACTGTAGCATTGTGGAGTGCTTTGCACTAGGGGTGTTCGATTATCGTGTTTATAATCGTAATCGCGATTTAATTATGTAATCGTGGCAAATTTTCTAAATCGTTCATTTCGATTGTTATTTAGGCTACAAGAACGAGGAACGTCTAGAAGCGCCAGTTAGCAAAGCAACCAGTGTGAGTGTCTGTGTGTGTGTGTGCGCGCGCTAGAGCTGCAGCTAACGATTATTTTAGTAATCGAGTATTCTACCGATTATTCCATCGATTAATCGAGTAATCGGATAAGAAATACTTTTGCTTTATTAAAGAGCAATAGTAAATATACAAAAGATAAAATAAGACGGGTCTCTTAAAATGAACAACTAATTGGTTTCCTTTTGAGAAAAAGCAACATTCTTATTGCTTAAATTGCATACAATAATATTATCTGTCAAAACTAAACCCAGTTAGTGCATTTAAGTGCCATATTACAGTCTGAGTTTGGAAGAAAACATTTTCTGAAATGCATTTTCTCAAATTAGTTTTAATTACTTTATTTGTAGAAGGCAAAAACGAGTAGACAGGATGGTTTGAACAAGAGTCCACGCATACAATTTCATCACACGTTTTTCTTCTGAGTGCTTTTACAAAGCCAACATGCAATGAAAGTTATTCATGAGAATACACCTCCTTAAATGTCTCTACATACTGGTGTGTGTGTGTGTGTGTGTGTGTGTGTGTGACTATCATAATAACATGAATGAACCTCAGGCTTTCACAAATTGACTGCAGCATTTCATTTTCTGTGGTCATTTTCTTGAGCAAAACTAACTTAGGGACATCATAACTAGCCACCATATTGATTTACGTTCTTAACTAGCCATTACATATAGCCATAATTAACGTACATTCTTTACTAGCCTTCATCTCAACTAGCAATCATTGATTTACGTTAAATGCTAACGTTAACGTTACTTGTGTCGTAGACTGGATGCTTTCTGCTGAGATGCTGAAGCATTGACGTCGTGCTATTGTGGTAAGCTAGTTCGATTTTAGACACACTGGACAGAGTTTTGTTTTGTTTCAGCTTGAAATGATCCCAAACTTTGGACACTTTCTGTTGTTTTCTCTGACCGGTCTCTTCTCTTCGCCCCTCGCTATTTTCTCTCTCTTCCTGCATTTTGTAATCTGCGCGATCAAATCACGTCTTCTTCACGTGTCCACAGTGTAAGCGCGTTGTGCGACAGTAATAATCATCCGTGCGAAACACAGTGCGCTGTATATAGTTATATGGATTAAACAAAGCTTCAATGCAAAGAATTTGCATCGATGATGTTTAGTAATCGAGTTACTCGAGTTACTCGAGGAATCGTTTCAGCCCTAGCGCGCGCATCAAACGTAACATCACTTTCCCGCGAATGAATGGGCCAAATACTTTCCCCAATACTGCGTTCATGAACTGTCCCCTTAAAAAATACTACGTGGTATTCAGTCACGTCCCTCCCGTCCAAGACACAGGAACGACATAGAGCATCCGGTCAATTTCAAAATAAAATAAATTTCAAAATAAAACAAAACAAATAAAATAATCATTCAATAATCGTAATCGAGGTAAAAGTTTGAAATAATCCCGATATTGATTTTTAGTCATATCGCCCACCCCTACTTTGCACCCACATTTTAAAAAAACTGAACATCCACTGCTACTCTTTTCAAAACAGACACAAAACTATTATCGCACTCACACACTCACCCACACACTCCCCTCCAAACATCCTCACACACACCCACACACACACACAGAGCACAGGTAGGGTCAGCTTGTAGACCTATACACATTCTTGCTGTTATGCCACGCCGACAGGTTTTTACCTCTCAGGCATCGTACAACAACGAGCACATCAAACGAAACGGCATCCAAAGTTTGACAGAACTACCACTCCAACGAGAGGCGAGGATGTGTGAAAACGCGATGGAGCTGGATGAACATGTGGGTGAAATACCATCATTTGCTTATTTGGAGATCTGTTCTTTGTATTAGTTCAACTGGAAATTCAATTCATACGGGCAAGTCAAGGACCTTGCATTTTAGACCAAGAGGGCATTCATCCAGAAATAAATAAGGAGTCCTTGTTTAGCTTTTGTGTGTGTGTGTGTGTGTGTGTGTGTGTGTGTGTGTGTGTGTGTGTGTGCTCCTCCAGTGAGCAGCGGGTCCAACAGATAAAAATAAAGAATGAGTCAGTCGTCTGTAAATTGAATATAAATCATTTCCATCTCTGAGGTGAACAAGCATTACAAAGCCAGTGAGCAGACACAGACAGAAACACAAACACACGTATAGCGAGGAGGAGAAAGATGAATGTGCTGGCAGTCAAACATCTCGAGCCTCGCCTCCCTTCTCCATCGCTCCATGTGCCGAGCTGCTGGTGAGACAGTGGCGGGTTGTGTCAACTGAAACAACAGGTTCATTCACACGAGTTACACAAAAGCCACAAAACAAACAGGAGGAGGGATGAAGAAAAGAAAGAGAGAAGACAGGGGAAAAATAGAGGTGGAGGAGGAAAGTGCCGAGGCAGACAGTGAAGCACAGTAAAGACAGAAGATTTCCTCGGGGGAATCTTCCTGGTTATCAACTAGAGGTTATTATGCTATGAAGCGCTAATGAATTCATTAGCTAAATGAAATGTCAATAAAGGCTTGAGACAGTGTTAAAATCAATGCCTCTACCTCCTCTTCCCCTTCATCTTATCTCACCCATCTGTTACAATTACCCCCCCCCCCCTCTCTCTCTCTCTCTCTCTCTCTCAGGAGTGTTGAGTGTAAACTGTGATGGAGGACATTAGCAGTGATCAGTGGGAGCACTTTGCAGCGGTCAGCAGGAATGGTCCAGTCATACAGGACTTTAGTATTCAGCACTCACCTGCTCACCCACACTTCTCTGCCTCAAACTGCTCCACTAGGGCCTGACGGCTGCTCTCTCTCTCTCTCTCTCTCTCTCTCTCTCTCTCTCTCTCTGTGTGTGTGTGTGTGTGCGTGCGTGTACGTGCATTAACATTAGACTTAGTGAATGTGAGTGACTGTAGCATTAGGGGCCTTGAGTCTGAAATAGCTTGCCTGAGGAAGACTGGCCAACTCTGTAGCCTCTTTTCAGTCGATATTGAAAACATATTTTTGTTTAACACATTTAGCAAATCTTTTTTTTTTTGGTGCCACTTGTGGAACTTTAGAAATGTCAGGCTGCTATCAGCTGGATGGTCCAAAAGGATTTCTGAACAACTAAGCTTGGATGACTTCTTATTATGATGATCGCTAAAAGTGCACAGTGTTCCCTCGTGAGAAAACTGGCGCACCAAATGGCGAGCCAGTTGGCTCATCTCACCTCCGTCCTCTCAGATGGCTTCATATTTAGAACTGAGCACTTGACTCCCTCCAACACGGAAATGATTTTGTGCTGCTAAATTCTTGTTGTTAAAGATAATTGTTCAGGGCATATGTTTAAATGGCATCTCATTTACACAAGCACCGCTCGGCTCCCTGCAGAATCAATGAATACATAAGGGCTTAAGCACACACACACACACACACACACACGCACGCGCGCGCACGTTTGCACTTACTGTGACACTGTACTGTACAGCCAATGATTCATCTGTTTTCTGTGACAGCAGTGAAATATATATCAAAGCGAACTACAGTAGATGAATGGCTAAGTATGCACACGGCGGGCTGTGAGAGGGAGGCTTTGCAAAGAGACCACAGAGAAGCAGAACTCCTTGCTGCTGCACCAGTCAGTCAGAGAGAGAGAGAGAGGGGGAGAGAGAGAGAGAGAGAGAGAGAGAGAGAGAGAGAGAGAAGGGGGATTTGGGGATAAGAGGAGACAGCAAAAGAAATGGAACGTGTGTCTGACTTTGGATCTGTCTGAATTGAGGAAGATAGCGGTCCTCTCACACACACCTCTCTGCTGCTGTGTCTCTCCCCCTGTCCTCCCTCTCACGCCAGAACAAAAGCTTTTGAAGTGTTAATGAGAGTTTGAAGAATGACTCATCAGTGATGATTAAGCACTAATGTACATATGGGAACCATAATTTAGACACGTCTGAAAGACCCATCACAATGACTAATTAGTGCTGATAAAGTAGTAATGAGCAAATCCTAATCCAGACATACTCTGGGACTCCGGAGGGAAGTTAACTAAACAACAAAACAGAAATCTCTTAACAAAGGGATCCCTATTGGATCTGTTCTGGAGGATGAAGGGGGCCACGCGCGAACACCGCCGTTCTTAACCGCTCACATGCATCCAGCAGCTTCTTCATTATCAAAGTGAAGACACAAGAGGTCCTCCCTGATAAAACCCCTGTTATAACGTCCTTTGTACTCCATTGATCTGAGCTAAATCAAAGCTCAACCTGCTGCTGTGCTAGCACGCTTACAGCTCCACTTCACTGGAATGGACAGGCAAAAGGTGCAGCGCAGCATGTGTAGCGGCCTTGCTCACCTCTGGTTGAAGGGCCATCTTTCACTTCATTGAAGAGGCCACTTTTGAACTAGTTGATCAGCGGCGTGGCCGGTGTACCTGCTGGCAGGCCCACAACTCATGGCTTTTACAAGGGGAGCTTGATACTGTCCTTGCTACCACGAATGACACCAATCACATGCCCTTTAAGAGGGGTATGAACTTTCTAATATGTATCCAATAATAATATGATACCGTATTGAAATTGTGTTCGTGCTTGCCCGTCTCCAAATGGAGGTCAGCTACAGAACAGCCTGTAACACCCTGGAGCTGGTAGGCAGTCAGTGTCTTGCCCAGGGACACTTCAGCAGGGCAGAGGCTTGCTGGCATGGGGGCTTGAATCCATATATATATAGTTTGTATGGGTTTGTAGTGATATATATATATATATGTGTGTATGTGTGTGTGTGTGTGTGTGTGTGTGTGTGTGCAGTGGATAATTACCTCACAAGTCTTCAGTAAGTGTGAATAGTAACAGGAATAACAGGTGAGAGAGGGTGAATGACGTGCAACCACAGTCAGTATGTCGCTAATACATGGTAGGTGTCTTAACTCACCGAGCCGCCAGAACGTTCTTTTTGTGTGTGTGTGTGTGTGTGTGTGTGTGTGCAAGCGTGCGTGTGCGTGCGTGCGCACATTCGAGTTTGCAAGCATATTTGTGGATGTGGCTCTTTCCGCTGTCTCTCCCAGTTTGACTATGTCTGCGCAACGCTGTTCGCTCATTCCCATCACATAGTGAGCGCGGGCTGAACATGACAGACTGGTAATGACTAGAGTACGAACACACACACGCAAAACCGCACGCGCACACGCACACGCACACACATACACACACACACACACACACCAGCTGCTCCTTTCCTCCTTTCTCATCAAACTTGTCATCAGCTCCGCCAGTTTGTCTCGTCTCACATTAAGAGCTCATGAATAATGTGTGATTACCAGAGACCCTTAGAGCAGCTCCTGAATCTACAGTCTACAGCACACGTGCACACGCACACACTACAAACACACACACACACACACACACACACACACACACACACACACACACACACACACACAGGCGCACACACGTCCAAAATATCATGTACAGACTTAAATTTACTATCTCTTTGTCTGCCTCACTGTCTCTGCTACCTTTCTCCCCTTCTTTTTTTCTCTCTCTCTCTCTCTCTCTCTCTCTCTCTCTCCCTGAAAGTGCACACACACACACAAAAAAAAACACAGACGGGTTGCGAGCCGGCCTGCAACTAAATGCCGGTTTGGTGGCTCAAAGGATCCACGGGCACCAAGGGAAAGGTCAGGGAGTTACCCTACCAGGCTGGACAGGTCACACACACACACACACACACACACACACACACACACAGACACACACACACACACACACACACACACCCAGACTCCCCAGGTAATTAGTGCTATTTGAGGCACGGCGACTCATCTCCTCCTGAAAGCACTAATGTAATTTGATTCATTTAATTCCCATAGCCCTGGGAGGGAGAGAGGGGAGGAAGCAGGGGGGACAGAGGCTTCATGCTTGGTTTCCCATCACGGTTTATAGCAACAGCCGAGCACATCCACTTGTCACCTAACCTACCTCCAGTCTTGTACAGTCCTACAGTGTCTGACAGATTAAATGTTTCCTATAAATAGGCAATATATCAACTTTTTGACGCATGCTGTTCACACACACACGCGCAAATGTTTGTCATCCTTCCTTTGATTGCATCCTTTCCTTAGCCCTAACCTTAACCCTTTCCTTAAATTAGGGGAAGAGAGGAAATGATCTCACTTGGTTAAAAATGTCCTCACTCCCCAAGGTGTACAACTCAAACTGTTTTTTTCCCAAGGATAGCAAAAACAATTACACACACACACACACACACACACACACACACACACACACACACACACACACACACACACACACACAGTCAAGACCTATTCTCCTACCGGTGAATCGCTGGCCGCGGTTGGACACAGCGGTCCTCTGAAGACCCCCTTGACGCGGCGGAAGTGTCCGTTGCTCAGGTGCGTGGAGCTGATCACCAGGTAGTAACACGTACTGCACGCCATAGCGGGGGCCTCCGGGGGGTTCGGGCCCATGCGGGCGGGTTCGTCTAGCGCCGGGAGTGTCGGCGGAGTGTCCCGGGCGCGCGCGACGTCGGTCTTCTCGAGGTGAGAGGAGCAGCGCGTGCGACGACGGTCTCACTCTTCTCCTCTGTTGGAAAGTCTCTGCCTGCATGTGCAAAAAGGGGTGACAAGATGAGAGCGGGGTTCCGTGGGATGAGATAAACACTACCTATCTGCTTTCCACCAACTATGTGTGTTCGTGTGTGTGTGTGTGTGTGTGTGTGTGTGTGTGAGAGAGAGAGAGAGAGAGAGAGAGACAGGAAGAGAAAGAAAGAGAGACAGGCAGAGAGAGACAGGACAGTAGAAGGCTGTACGGACCGAGCGGTGCTGCTGGAGTCTGCGCTTGGCATGCTGTCGTCGGTCGGGTTGAAATAAATGAATGAGCGCCTGTGGAGTGCAAGAGAGGAATTCATCCAGTCTCAGTTTCTCTCTCTCTCTCTCTCTCTCTTCCCACTCTCTCTCTCTCTCG